>JBAMNC010000804.1:600000-790485 GCA_037902135.1 Cetoscarus ocellatus | reverse complement strand
TGACCTCCATTTTCCCCAAGTCCCTGCAGCTACCATCCTACATACCTCTCATCTAATAAAAAAAGAGAGGAAAGGCCAAAGGGTTGTCCTCTCTGTGACAGCATCTCTGAGCCTATTGTCACAGTCTGCAGCCATCTGTACAGCTCAGATTATGTCTGATTTTGATCATTACTAATCTGCATTGGTTTGATTATAATTTATTACCATTTAACTTTTTGAAAAATGATCATCAAAACTGTTAACCTCCAATAAATCTGGTATTTTATCTGGTATTAAGTATTATTTGTTTCTTGACATCCCTTCCCCTCTGATGTGGTAAGATGAACCACAGTATACTACCATTTATACATTATAGGGTTAATTGAATAACCAGACAAATATATGTTTATGTCTCAGGTGTTTCATAGCAAAATGCTGCTATACCTGAATAACGCTTAAATGCTTTCAAAGAACAGCCAAAGGAAGTATAACTCATAAACTCTTCATTGTTTTCATAAATGAAAGTGACTGCATTAAGCTGCTGACAGCAACCACAAGTGAGGCAAGTTCAGTCCAAATGGGTTCATTATTCACGGCAGCCATGGAGTTTAGAATCATAACTAAGCAGTGATTTCACAGAGAAACTTTTATTTTTAGAGAAGTATTGTATTGTATACTTTGCAATCTAGTTTTTTTTTAACTGATCAAACTATTATAATGTGTTGAGTGGATTTTTGGCTCACTAAGGAATGTTTGATTTATCATGGATAATTAACTGAATTTGTATGTCGTTCTCTATTCATAGAAATTAAAATATCGGTGTTCATGACAGAAGCCACAGCGTAAGGCCTTGGCACTATGTCAATTAATCAATAACTTTTCCTGTTTTGTTGCAGAATTTAAAATAGTATAAATCTAGATTTTTTCCTCAATTTAGTCTTCTAATGATTTGCTCCTCTTGGCTTCTGTAGCTAATACCCTTCCCCAGGTTTCTCTCCAACAGAGACACAAGAGCTTTTAATTGGAAGTTGTGGAATTGTTAGAAAATAAAAATATCTGAACAACTCACTGATTTGACAGTGGTATGGTATACCAATTATTTCACCAGCACATTGATTTTTTTTATTGTTAATAAGGTTTATTGACATGAGACTTCCATGTTAATGTTCATTGAAAATAATGCAGCTTATAGTGTTAATCTACACAACTTTTTAGGTTTTATTCTTTGAGAAGAAGAAAACCCATAAACATTAAAGATGAGTTTTGTTTTATTTTTAGGCCATACTGCCCAGCCCTAATATACCCCATGAGCACAGGTTGTATTACATCTGTTTTAGTTTTTTAATTGGACTGTTTTTCCTGCATAAACCAAAGAACTCAAAAAAGTGAAGGGTCTGGACTAAACAACAGATGAACAAATTTAAATCAGTTCACTTGCCTTGCTGAGAATCCTGACCTCAGAGAACAGATTTAGCATTTCTGTCAAATCTGATCTGAAAACTCGATCACTTACAGATCGATTGCAAATTGCTTTTGATGCCAACTAAAACTCATTCACAATTTTACACATATCTATCTTTTGTCTTATGAGTGTGAACAGAGGAAGTAACACTGAAGTAAGTGAGGAGTGAGTGGGTGTTGGGGGAGTGTGTAACGTCAATTTTCCAGGCAAAACAGGTTCGTCAAGTCTGCCAGAGGAGAGGAAAGCCTTACAAGCAAGTCTACCAGGTAGAGGTCACAGCAGAGGACGACCACACCAAGCAAACTCAACACGGGCAAACAAGAAGCCTGAGAGTGTGCATTCATGTTTTTGTTTTCTATTGTATTCTCCCTTAGTGTAGTGCTGAATAAAGCCCGTGGAACCAGGGTTATTTCAGACAGGTACACATCTATGTTTATGGATAAACTTTCCACCCACATGAGTGTGTGCGTGTGCATGTATGAGCGGGACTTTGTTTGTATGAGTGTCCTGCTTTCATACAGTGCCCATGCTGGCCTCGCCAGGTATGTCAGCTGCTCTGCTGCCTCTGAGGAGTGGATTGGGCCCTGGCAGCTCTGGAACCTGGGACCTTTCATTTAAGATGGCGCTGAAAGCCGCTTCAAGGTGAAGAGATTCTCTATCGGTCAACTGCTTTTAGGAATGAGACACTGCAGCAGCTGAGGACAACAACAACATTAAAAACACTCAGACACACACAAACAAATTCAGCATGCTGAAAGACTACAAAAAACCAAAATTACTTATATAAAGGTTAAACAAAAAGTAATTTATATGTTAATAACCCTCATCTAGAGTCCATGTTGTGCTGAGCAGGTGTCAAAACTGATGACTCTTGTCATCACACTTGGCACTACATGCGCTCTTCTGTGTCACACGACAACAAGCAACCTGTTTAAACAGCGAGTGCTGCCTCCCTCCCACACCGAGAGTCTCTTTTGATATCAGCAGACTTCTATTTTAAAAAGACACTTTATTCTTCAAAGGATGTTTACTCAGACTGGCTGAGGGAGCGCCGTTTATGTGTGTGCGTGCATGCACCCGCACACGGGTATGTGTGCATCTTGGTTCAGTAGAGTACCTACAAAGTGAGGGATTAGTGAGTGATTCCAGACCATTCCTCAGGCAAGACCAGGCCCATCCCACCTCACATCACACCTGGACTGACACTACTTTCCCCCAGGATCGGTAAACTTCCTCAAGCATCCATGTGACAACAAGTTAACACACAACCAGATTAAGCAGAATTAGGGTGCTTGGAAAGCCCTGAACTCACTCCTGGAAAATCACCCGCGCACAGACGAGTGCCAGAATGGTTGGGATGTCTCCCCGCGTGTTCCCAGGAAACACCACGACATAACTAAATGTAACATTGGATCACTCTTTAAATAAATAGTGCAGTCATTAGTGCAGTGGAGGAAGAGTCAGCTTCCTCACGCTCTGTGGATAGCACGGCTCAGAGACATGTAGATATGTCATTCCACCACTGACGGCTCACCTTGGCCCAGGGTAAAAGCAGCTGGCTGGCGGGGGGGGGGGGCCATGTATTTATGCTTCTGTGACTGGTGAACTTGGACATCATAAGAAACAAAGAGCCTCCAGTCCATTTGTCAAGGCTTGAGGGGACATTTTCAAATTACTTTTAAGTTTTCTCCAAAACAGAATTCATCCATATTGTAAACACCATATATAGAACTTCAATTAAAAATTTGTCTTTTGATTTTTTTATTGACACTTGATAATTCAAAAACAAGAAATCACCACTAATTGATATTCCTGACACTATAAAGAGGAGAATAAATCAAATTTGATTGCTCTTCTTAAGTCAATTGATTTTCCTAATGTACCCCAGCTTTGAAAATGTGTTTTTACATTTTTTTTCCACTGATTTCGACCAAAGAAAAAGTTAAACCCAGCATGGAACAAGGGACCAAAACAGATAAATGAATTCCAGCAAATCTGCAGGAATCCGCCGCTCTGTGCTGAAACACCACCAAGTCAAACAGAAGTCATTCTTATGGACTCTGAGGTGGAGGGAAATCCAAACCCACATGCTCCCCCGACTCGAGTCTTTCAGTCCAACATACAGCAGATGCTTCGTGGGATCTCTGCTCCACCAAAAAGAGCTCAGGGATGGGAGGATAAGGAGAAAAGGGAAGAAAGGAGTGAGGAAAAACAGCCACAGAGAAGGCCAAAAGCAACAGAACTGTGCTGTTACTCTCTCCATCAGCAAGTTTAACTTCACGCTACAAATCGAGGGGGTAAAAGCAGGAGCACAAATCCCCAGTTTGGGTCTATTTAATGCTTTTCAACTGATCGTAGATGAGCATTTGGTCTCTTAATGTCTAAAGAGTGAATTTATGCTTTGTCAGGTTTCTAGTTATCGCAGCATTAAAAATCTGAACAAAATAATTTCATGCTAGTGGAAAACCGACTGAGAACAGGCAAAAGCTTAAACATGAGCCTGGTGCTTACATGTATGGCACTGTAGTTTCGCACGGAGAAACTTCAGTGCAAGGTGGAAATGGTTCTATGGTGTGTGAATAAAAATCTCAAAAGCAAGGGATGAACATGAGGCCCAATGACCTAGAACTCTGAAGTCTAAAAACAAATTTATCTTTAAGTCTGAGTTAAATAAGTGCAAAATTTGGTAACTATCCCTCAAAGCATTCTTCTCATTTCGTAACAAGAAAGGGATGATCATGAGGCCCAGAGAGCTGAATAGTTGAAGTATAAAATCCCTCATTCATTTTCAAATAGAGAAAGCATTTGTGCAACATTTCACCAAAAACCCTTAAATGCATTCTTAAAATACTATGTTGACAAGCGAGGGACAATCATGAGGTCCAATGTTCTTTGACTTTCTAGATTCACATTAAGTGCAGTTTATCCTCAAGTCAGACTAGACATTTGAACTAAGATTAAAGAATATCTTTCGAGTTGTTCTTCAGATATTGCATTTACAAAATAAAGATGAACACGAGAATGGCATTGGCCTTTGACCTCCAAATTCTGATAAGTTCACGTGTAAGTCAGAGAGTATATCTGAATTAAATCTGATAAAAAATAAAAACAAGATCAAATAAAATCAGTCATAAAATCCACAAAACCTTCGTCTAGTTTACTGTCCAGTGGATCCTGGATACAGATGAAGTTGATGTATCAACTGCCACCAAACAACCTTGATATTGACTGCAGCTCTTTTGCCACACTCGTGCCCGAGTCTGGGAAATTGGAGCTTCTTTCAGGAGAAATTGCTGCCTTATGCTCCCTTTTAATCTCTGACAGATTTATTGTTTCACTCTTAAAGCCTCTGATTTGACTTTTAGCTTCAATCATTTCAATTTTAACTCTGTCCCTGAGTTATCACCACTGCGGCAATAAACAGTCACTAGCATATAAAGCTAAAGGTACTCAAATAGGAATGCTTTTTAGTCTGAATATCTGACTTTGAATCATTACTGTGCCATCAACAGAAAAAGAGAAGTTCTACGACGCAGTGAGATTCTTAAGGTACAGAGTTAATTCAATATATTATAACTTGTGCATTGTAGTCAAACAACTCAGTTGTGATTGTTGCATTAATTGCAGCAGCTGAACATATTTTGTATTTGGCATAAAGGCACCAGTCTCATTAGTCCTTGCAAAACTACTTCACCAGCACAGTTTAAGGAGAAATAAGATAGTAACATAGAAACCTTGTGAGAGCCTACAGGTGGATGCTGGGGTGGTGTAGAGTTGCAAGCAAGAGCAAAGCACTAATGCAGGCAGAGGCAAAGCAAAGAAAATGACTGAGAATTTTGCTGACTGTTTGAAAGATGTCAGTGTCTTAGAATCATCAATGTAGAATCACTTTGGACCTGCTGGTCCAAAGGGGTCCTCCTAAATCACATGAACAGGCCTGGGGAAAACCAGGACCACAGCTACCACTTGATACAACCAAATCAGACTCAAGACCAAAACATCCCACAAATTAGATCAAATCAAGTTATCAATCAACAAAAGGAAATTTTATGGGGAATACTAGAGGAAACAACCCAAAGACAGAGCAAATTAAAAATGATATGCTGCCCTAAACAGAAAATACAGACAAGCAGATAACCTGAGCACTGTAAAAGACTCTTCACTGAGAAAAGTCCTGATGAGGTCCAGACTCGGTGACCACAGGTTCCTGATAGAAATGGGTCATCACAAAAGGAGCTGGCTTTGACAGGAGGTCAACTCTGCCCCCACTGTGACACCCAACAAGTAGAGACAGAGCTCTACTTCCTCACATACTGTCCTAAATATCAGGCTGTGAGATAGGAATACTACCCCTGAATGACAAACACACACCCAGAGTGTTAATATAGAACAGATACTCAGAAAATCCCATTTTTACTGGGAGAAATGCAGAACCGTGAGATGATTGCTTTCAAACATCTAAAGTGTGTGAGGACCTCAGGACAACCTTTTTTATATCATCTAATTTTTCCCCCACAAATGTAACTATGAACCTGTTTTATTTATTCTTTAATATTTACTGTCACAAAACTACTAACTTTTATCATTATAATTAATTAAATAACTAACAAAGTTATATATGTGAATTTTTATTTTTTAATTAAATGTTTTGGCAATAACGCCCAACATCTTTCATGCCAATAAAGCTCTTTAGATTGAATTTAATTTAGCATGGGGGAGTCCTTAGCATGAATCTCTCCCACGCACCACTGAACTGTAGGAAGACATGTATGCCTCATGACGGCTGCTGTTGGGGGAGGAGGTGGGGGGTGATGACACAGCTTATCTCCATCACAGTAAAATGAAAATAAACTCCTGAAACCTGAAGAACAGCAAAAGGAAGGCTCTCTCTCCAGGCATGGTGAGCATAAAGCTGTTAGCCCTCATCCTCTCTCTGTGGGTCCTAGTATTTGCCCATAAGGAATGTGATGACATGACTGAAGGCTTAAGGGTCTGTTCCCACAGATGAACCAGGCACAGTGGTAGATCCTTTGTTTGAAGGTCTGGACTGTTATCAACACTCTAATGTAAACAAGCAATACACATTGAGTTAAGATCTGTACTCGGCTTAAATCATTTCAGGATGTTAACAGTTCAGACCTCATTAATGAAAGAGAGAAGAAGCAAACAACAGAGACTCTACCTGCATTGAAACATACTGAATCAACTCTGCAGGTATTTTTGATGCAATGTGGTTGTTAATGCTCAAGTGAGCTTTAGAAACAAAATTTGCTAATCTACAAGGTGCTGAAAGTGTCCTATACCATCAAGGATCATCACATGAATGCAGCACATTTTCATTTCTTTGCACTCAAAATTCAAGTGCGACATGCCAATAGAGTTTGAGGTAACAACTGAAAAACTACAGGGCACAGAAGTTAAAAGGCCAAAAATAAACATTAAAAAAGAGCTAACAAGTGTTGTACTCACCATATGGATTCCAGTTGAAAACAAGTTAGTGGGTCTGACCACCTGTTTCTGCTGCTCAATCTCAGTTTCCAACTGAGCTGCACGGACTTTGTGTTGGGCAAGCAAGATAGTGGCAGGAAGTTTAGACTGCTCCTGAAAAAAAAAACAGAGTTTGGGCTTTAATGGGGGGTAAAGGGTATGTAATACATGCAACAAAGTGCTTCATCAGCCACTTTTATTCACAAAATCAGCGGACCCTTGCGCATGCTTAAGTCTGTTTTTCCTTTGTTGTATGTTGAGAAGAGAAACAAACACATGCTCCAACCCACCAACACAGATATCTCCTTCTAATAAGATAACCATCCGTACAGAGTGCTTTGCTTTCAGGCCTGCTTCCACAATATTGATGCAAGCCATATTAACAAAACTGTGGCACTGCAGGGTACGCTGCCTCAAGTGCACTGCGCCGCCTTCACCTCCATTAAACACAAGGTCGGACATTTCAATTTCTCCAGTGGAGAGTTGCCAAGCACAGAGTTCTAAGAACACAAGTCTGGACAGACTGTTCAGAGAAGACAAAAGGACATTTTTGATGGTGTATACAAAAGTATCATGTTCGGACACTCTGGAGACATCTTAGGATTACACAACTTGCACTAACTGAGCTAAGTGCTTTCATTAATAAGTTGTGGTGTCATTATAGACAAAACGCCATTTTTACTCAAATAACATTTTTTTGTATGGACTGAAGTGATGGGGAAAAGCTTTCTTACTCTGGAGGATGTTGCTGCTTAAAATGCTTTACGTTGTTCAAGATCTTGTAGTGAAAGAGTTCATTAAAGGGCATCTTTACCCAGAAGTTCTGTCCATGCCACCTAATGCACAGAGGATGTTGTCTTCAAAGCAGGGGGCAGAGAGATGAAGTTGGGATTGAGGTGCAGAAAAAGGAGCCCAACCAGCATGTCATTCCCCTCTTTTTCTATGGCCAGTTTCCAACAAAATGTCTATCTCAAAAAAGGTTTAGTTTTTTTTCCATTCACACTGCACAATTGTCTGCAGACTTTGATTATGAACCCGTAAGGTGTCAAAGAGAGCAAAAACAGATCAGAATGAGGAGAAAAAACAACTAAAGAGGAGAAATAAAGCTTCGCTGTGATGCAAACCAGCAGAGAACAGAATAGGTGCAAAGGTAAGTGAGGAGTGTAAAATAGTTGCCTCTAATGATCGGTTCATGCAGAAGACAGTGGTGTTTTACCTGAATTTTTTAAAATCATGTCAGCCTGTTGCTTAAGCAGTCCATTTGAAAAATGTATGCCCTCATGATGTCATTAGGGGGCATCCCACCTTGCCCAGATGAGTGACACTTTGAGCCAGGTGTTTGTTCAGCCCACAGGTGGCTCCAGTAGAGGGAACATGTCCAGGCACGTCAGTGCAACCACAGTAAACATAAGAGCACAATGCTGGAAAGCTGAGACTGCACCCATCTCTTGAGAGGGGCGCAGTAAGACATAGTTTATTGAGATTTTCACTAATACAGCCTGTTCTGAGCAGGGATGAAACAGAGAGGTTTAAAGGCATGCCAAAATCCAGTATCTGGTAGGATTTTAGGGGCAAGAAACTTTAAAACAATGTGTTCTGGGGACAATTGGGACCAGTGGAAACTTGTTAATACGAGTAAAATATGATGACATAAAAAAGTTGAATAAATCAGGTAAATTATGGAGTTATACACTATAATTCTGTTTCATCTTTCAAGAACAATCTGAGGGTATATCAGAAGTTTACAGTGGTGTCTTCTATTGATCAGTTTGTCACTGCAGCAGCAAAAAATCTGAGTTTGTGAGAACACGGTAAGCTACAGGGAAATACAGATGTCAGAGCTCAGGATAGTTTCCCCCAGGGGGTGGGAGCTGATCTCATCTGCCTACAGTCAACAGGGCCCGTGCCTTAAACAAACAAACACACAGCTTAGCCTGCTATCTGTGATGGTCCTTCAGCAGCTTGCTCTACAGGAACAATCACTTCCAAAGCCTGCAGGTCATCACAATGGAGTCAAGAGGCTTTGGGATCACAGAATGAGAACAATGCAGCCTGCAGCACAATGACTGGTAATAAGCTCTTAATGATCTCACAGCCATGAACCCCCAGGCTCAGGGTGTGTGTGTGTGTGTGTGTGTGTGTGTGTGTGTGTGTGTGTGTGAGAGAGAGTGTTAGACATGGAGCATCTGTCATAATGTGACTGATTTTTGCTTCAGCAGCCTGTGGACAAATGCAACAAGTGTGTTTCTCACCAGTTCATCCAGCAGAGCCTGCTTGTTCTTCCTCTTGGTCTTTAGCTGCCTCTGCTCCTCCTGTAGAACCTCCAGTCTGCGCTGCTCATTGTCCCGCTGCTCCAGCAACAGCAGCTCCTCCAGCTCCTCTTGCTCTCGAGTCTTAGGGGTGCAGGAAAAATAGAATAGGTCACAGAGTGAGACAAGAATAACTATATACACACTTCTGATATTTCTGCAATTAAAGTTATCACATTGTTTTGTCTTCTGCAGCCATTCATTCACATTCTATTGCTCAAAGTCATGCCTGAAACTTACACGGAGACTGCAAGCCACCTAATGCAGTGAAAAGGGCCGATCATAAGGCTTGCTGTTTGAGTTTGTTTTAGCATTTTTTTAGGAAGTGTACATCAGGCTACATGCATACGTTTCAGTGATGGCTCAGGGCTATGCAGACATACAGCATAAGCAATGACGTAGTTTTGATGAAGAAGTATGAAATAGGCTTAAATGTGAATGTACCACAATCTTTACTGAAGACATTTTAATATCCTACAGAAGGTATGCATTGACGTCACAGTTTGTGTGCAAAAACTGGCAGTTCCAGCCACTGAGTCCCAGAGAGGAATATCTTGTATTTGATATTGGTGGTAAAAAACAAAGAAACACATTAATTCACCTGAAAACTTCTGTACTTTAAGTGCTTTTCAGCTGGCCTATTATTTTGTATGATGTTCATGAGACAGAAAATGTAGTTTCTACTCTGACTTATGTTTAAAATGATTAAATAAACTTTTGAAGCCATTAAGTTAGATGTATAACGCAGTATTAACTTGCATGTGCCATGGGATGAAACTCTGTGGTTACTATAACTGTATCTGCATGATTGTACTTGCATTCAAAATTAAATCCATGTACCCAGGCTTTCTCTGAGCATACAGTTTAAGCATCTGTTTCACTGTCATTGCCTTCCATTGATTTTTATTGTGACACCCAAACTGGTCGGAAACCTTCATTTCAGTGAAAAATGTGAAAATAACATCAATAATTGGCCAAATGGAAGTCATACTGAACTAATTACTCCATTAGTTTTGGTAAAATCTATGGACTTATCTATCTTTTAATTGTTTATTGTCAAACCAGCCATTGTAATCTGACCTCTCTGGGTTTTATGAGGGTGACAAGCATGAACACAATCTGTTGTCCTCAGTACCTCTTCATTGAAGATAAGTTGTGATATGATGTTTAACTTTATAAACGGTAAATGGACTTGAGCTATGGACTATAGCGCTTTTCTAGTCTTTTGACTACTCAAAGCTGCTTTTACACCGCAGGTCACACTTACCCCTTCACTCTTGCATTCACTCAGTGATGGTTCAGAGTTTCTATGTTAGTTATCCATCAGCATCAACTAACACATTCACGCCCTTTCATGCCCATTTATATGCCACTGACGCAGCAGTGGGAGCAACTTGGGGTTAAGTGTCTTGCCCAAGGACACATCGCCATGTGTCGCCTGGAGCTGGGCTTGAACCTGCAACCTCCGGATTACCGACCAAGCGCACTATCCAGCTGCGCCACCGATGCCCCATTTATGAATGATTTGCAGAAATTAAATGCCTTGGTTATCTTTCAACTAAAAACTACAGGTAAGAGAAAGAATAAAAGCTCATATACACCATTTTCTGAATGTGTAAGCTCAGTGATATGATACCAGTTTCTGTAACTTCACAGCTTAGTCTTTGTTATAAACCTGACCATACATCTTCAATTGTTTCAATAACATTAGCTGTGGATCCACACTGCCCTTTGTGAACATTATTGAATAATAATTTAAAAAATGTGAAACTTTTCAGTTTTAAGTATTAGACTGCTTACTTTGCTCAAATTACTGTTGTAAATCTGTGTTTTTTGCCACTCAGTGCCTGGAATTCCACTTACTCACACGGATATGTGAGTCATCACTACAAATGCAGTCAAGTAAAACTAAATTCACAAAGGTCATTTAATACAATGAAGGATATCAGCATGAGAGAGAAAAATCTTTTATACTTACAAGTTTAGCCTTATTCCTCTGGATGATGTCTCTGTTCTCTCTCTGGTACTGCTCCATCCGCAACTTGGTGTTATCCACATCAATGTTGTTTGTCAGGTTAAACACTGTTCACAGGAAACAAAAACTAGGTTAAGGGGCCAACATATTTGAACACTGGAGGGACCTCTGACTCCCTGTCTGCCCACGCTTCTCTCACACCTCACTTAAAGGGTCATGCTGAACCATTTCCATAACTTTATTCACTGTGTGGAAGGCTGGGCAGAGGTGCATAGGACGCCTGGACTTGATATCATAAGTTTTTATCCTTATAAAGGACCACTTCTGTCTCTTTGCTTTTGAGCCAACAAGTGCAACATTGGAGGTTTCAAACCAGAGAGGCTTTGAAACAAA
Source organism: Cetoscarus ocellatus (assembly GCA_037902135.1). NCBI lineage: Eukaryota > Metazoa > Chordata > Actinopteri > Labriformes > Labridae > Cetoscarus > Cetoscarus ocellatus. The sequence goes on along the minus strand of JBAMNC010000804.1, from coordinate 778,880 downwards.
GTAAAACTGTAATGACCTTTTTGTTAAGACAAGTTACACAACATATTTCTTTTTGCATACAGGTTATGCAGATTTCTGCTGATATACTGCAGTTACATAAAGCCAAACACAGACAGTAAATGTGGTCTGAATTGCCATTTTACAAAGATTTCTGATAGTAGTCAACTGCAGAAATGGATTTTGGGCTGTAAGGAGATTTGAATTGCACATGTGTTTGAAAACTATAATAGATCTCAAGTGATGAACTTCTCCTTGATCCATGTCAAACGGCATTAATAACCAAAACACTCTCCCTGTTAGCCAGAGTCAAGAAATTATCCCTCCATTTAGCACAAAAGATTTAAGTAAATGCTCCTACCTATGTCCTCCACCTGCTCCAGGTAGTCATTATATTCTCTCAGGGTAGGAAAGTCAACATCTCTCTTGTTGTATCTGCAGAGGAAGAACACAGTGATGATTCAAAATAATAAAACCAGATAAAAGCAAATATGCACCAACATTAATAGCTTCCATTAAATCAACCGTTTTATAATACCATGTCTGCATGCTTCCTAATAGACACCCATTAGATGTCAATTAAGGGGCTATTAGAGGAGATGAGAGGGAGAGAGGGTGGGCAGGGAGGGGCTGAGGAGTAAAAACCTGGCAGAGAAAGAGCCTTCCCGTTTGAGCCCCCCTGGGGAGTCTCATTGTCTACAAAACAAACAGGGTAATGAGAAAGACAAAGGTGGCTTAAGAAGTGGGAGGAGGCATGAGATGACACATAAACACACAGAGAGCCACACCCCTCACCCTCCCTCTCAGTCCCCCCCCACTTCTTCACTCACATCTTCAGCACCTTCTTGCGAATTTCCACCTCCTTATCCACCGTGGGGTCCTCAAAGAGTTGCACGCGGAAGTTGTTCTTCCTTAGGGGTGTGTCACATTGTACGCAGTTACCTGAGCCCCGCACAAACAGCATCTCCACGCAGTTCTCACACCTGCGACACACAAAACCAGAACCCATCAAGTCTTACTGAGATGTGTCCAGAGGAGTGTGGCTACACGTGGCAGCTGAAACACAATTTTCCTTGAAGTGAAGCAACTTAGTGTTTTTATAATGTCTAAGAGTTATCATCAGGCGCAGTGGGTGATAATAGGGCACATGAATATTTCCTTTTGAGTGCTCAAAGATGGCCTGGATTACGATAGGAATGTCGATTAGGCTGCCTCCAACTCTCAGACAAGAGGAAATTAGTCTGACACCCCATCAGTGGAGTGTCTGTCTGCACTGGAAAAACATTTGCGTTATTGTTATTTCAAGAGACCTCAGTCATTCTGCCACGTTGCATAATATGATAAAATCCAGTCATTCACAGTATAGCCTATCATTATGAGCGAGGGGCTCTTACATAATTTAAGAAAGCAAAGAAACACAAGTAGACAAATTCTTCACACAGACTTATGAATAAATTCTAGTTTTTGAGAGGCGCTGTCATTTTGAATGGTGTTCATAAGATTCAGAATAGATTCAAAATGTCCATAAATTGATTTTTGCAAACCCACTTTCTTACATGTCAATCAAAATGTAAAATGTTGTTTTTTCAGATAGCCCTCTCCATCCTCCCTGCACACTGAGCAGGGGGTGTGCTGCCCCTGGTGTCTTGACTGCATTTTTATAGCTTTCATATGAAAACATAAAAAATCTTTGGCGTTTTTCAATTTTATATCAAATTTCTTTCTGTTTTATGTTAGGTTATCCAGTGTCTCTGTATGTAATCATCTCGTACAACGTTAGAAATAGATGAGCCCCCACCCCCTTGTATTTTATCCACGTAAAGTCCGAGTAGGCTCATGTCTGAACACTGCAGCAAATTATCAGGGCAATTCTGCAAACCAGGACTAGAGAGATTTGACAGGATGGATAAAAATAACCAAGGGGAAAATAACTAAGATTGAGTCATCATGAAATAGAACATTCTGATGGGTATCCATGTATGAAAAATGGGTTCTTACCTGAAACTAAATGAAAAGATGCTGTTTTTTAACCTGGCACACCAGGTGGACTGCTTCATATTTACATGCAATATATTTCACATACATCTGGCAACACTCCATGGACGGTGTTTGGGAAAAGCAGAACCTTTACAAAAATTGGAAGGTGGCTTTCAAGCACTTGTCCTTTTCAGCACAACCAAACAACACTCCTAGCTACCACCTCTATCCCCACAAAGAACATTGATTAGCCAGGTCCTTTCCTGACCAGAAGAACCACATCAGCCTAAAGAGACCATCTCTGTCGTAACTCAGAATCAATATTCTTTGATGACTTTGATGACTTCTAGAATTATGTTCTCAATCACAAATGCTCAAAAAACCTCCTAGCTTTCACATAGTGAGTAACCCTGATCCAGCTGTAATCTCAAACTGTCTGATATGCTCTGTTAGAGCTCCCGCCCCTTTAAGGCCACTTGACTCCATGTGGGCCCATTCCGTATCATATTTTCAACAACTCTGAATTCCTTCAATGGTTTAAGCTCCACACTTGGCTTGCCATGCAGAGCCAACCTGACTTAAAACTACTGATGAAACAACGCTAAGATATAACCCTGGTAGGTCTATATGGGGCGGCAGGGGAAAGAACTGTTTCGGCCAGTTACTGGTGCTATAAACAGGGGGAGGGGGAGAAGTCCTGATGCCACAGACTTCTTGTCTTGTGCATCAAAGTACTCTTTGACATGCGTGAGAAATGTAAAACACACACAAGAGCATATAGAACTCAAAAGGCATAATACTGACACTTTCATGCTTTGAAATCTGGATCTACCTGATTTCAATACAAGATTTCTATTCAGCTATTCAAGTATCCTGTGCAATACATTTCCATATGTACATAGAAATATTTATTTTTCTTCTTAGTAATTATCCTTTCTATCTTATATTTGTAAAAAAATATATATGTTTTTTTTTTTAAATTTTACTATCCTGTAGGATTTTATCTTGTATATACTTTGTACCCATACTACTTAGAAATATTTTATACTTACTTTGTGTTTGTTTTTTACAGAACTATCCATTGCACTAACAAAAAGGAGAAGCTCTCCAATCTCGTTGTACATTTTTGTATGATGACAATAAAGGGCATTCTGATTCTGATTCTGATTCTGATGACAGACACAGAATCTAACATATCCATCTGCAGTGTTAGGTTACCTGTAACCAGGTTTGTAACAAATTCTGATAAACATTACAGCTGCACGATAAAGTTAAAAATTATCTCGCGATGATTTTGAGATCATGACAAGATTAAACTCAACTGCCATTACCCTATCAGTTAACATCTTCATCATCAGCATTTATCTAACTTAAATGTTTAACACACATTATGAGCCCTTAAAATCAAGCAATAAATATATAAATAAGTGGGAAAAAACAGCAAAACATTTAAAAATTTGATATATAACAATAATAAATGAATAATAATAAAAAATCAACCATGTTTGTGAGGTAGTGGTGATGTACTCCTGTGGCTAAATTATGACCACAAACACAGAAGTATTCAACACAAATGACAAAACCTTTTGAAAGACACAGGGCAACCAAGCATGCAGCACAGACCCTTGGGCTTTTTCTATGAACATGGGAAGCAAAAACTTTGAAAGTAAAACCTAGTTTCCCAGCAGCACTCACACAGAGGGCAAATCTTTGTTGATTTTGTTGATCAAAGTATCGGCAGTAAATCTGTATAATGGATATAACTCTTTTACAAGACTTCATATGTAGCAGAACAGGGAAGTCATAATGACTTTTTCAGGTTTCCTTTGGCCAATCATATGAATCACAATTCTCTTTAGCAAACAGCACGTCTCTTCAGCCGTGACCAATTCTGAGCAAAAATGCAGAAACATTTTTCAGACACTGTTAGGGTGTTTTGAGGGAGGGAAGCTCTCATTCAAACTGCAAAGTTTACTCTGCACCATCCTGAAGTGAGTCCATGGCAACTGGCGGACTCACCTGAGGGCACAACCCTGAGCTTAGCCATCAATCACACCTTTATGCAGGTAGGCGTTTACCCATCAGTCTCACTCAAATGAGGAGCTGACGTTTGAGACAATGGGAATGTTCCTAAATCTCCCCCTGATGGAGTGGAGGGCCTGGATAAACGTTTGCACAGTGCGCTCTTTTAATTAAGTCTCAGCGGAGCTTTATTTCCACAGGAATTCACCTTCCTGCTTCTGACCACCTTCACTAAATGGGCAACATCTGGTTTCCAAATGTTACTATCTGCTTCTGAGTACTGACAGATTTTATAATAAAATACAGCAAAGTTGACGGGAAAAGGCAAGATTTTGAAGTGTACGTCATTGATGGTCTGGTTGAGTCATTTCTTCCCAGAGTTAAGTCCTGGGATTGAGACTCTGGTGTCTAGTCAAAAGCTCTCAGGGGATTGAGCCTATTAGAACAATCATAGACAGAGTTATCGTGCAAGACATTTGACTTCATCAGCAGGATTCAAAACTCAAAAAGCAGTTAAAGGAGAAAGTGCAGAGCTATGGAGTTTGGCTGTTTATGCCTTGCCACTCAGATATGGGGCAAACAAGCCCAACCTGCCGAGTCTGACACCAAGCTCTCACAGCAGTACAACAAACACACCAAACTTTGATGAAGCATGTTGGCTTGGCTTGGATCAAGCTAGGAAGTAAAAATAAAAGCAGAGGGATGGGGAGAAACATCTGCGTTGTCCAGTTGGTGCTCCAGAGCATGAGCTGCTCAAGTGCACCCTGATGGAGGCAGATGTTCGCTGCGGCCTCAGGCTACAGAAGATGTATAGACCCGGCCATATGGAGGTAGATGGAGGGATTCTGCTTGTTTCCACAGGCCCACAAAGAGCCCATTCATCAACACAGAGTAAGGAGTGGGGCGTAGCTTGCCCCCTGCCCCACAAATGGACCACACAACAGAACTCTCCAAAGGGGAAATCCTGTGTAACTCAAGAGCAAAGAGGATGAATGTTTAGGAAGGAGGGAGGAGACTTTAAAGAGTCAATTTGCCAACTTTCTGTCTCCAAGTGAAATTTTCAGATTGTAAGCCTGTTGCAATCAAAGGGGGGACTTTGAAATTTCTTAGCTTGGAAAGACTTTAAAGTAAGTCGACAGATCTCTAGCAGCTTCACCATCTCTGTGTCCCAAGGCTGTTGTCGCTGACGGAGTGCTCCTGACTCCTCCCTCGCTCACCTGTCCCGCTCACAGCTCCAGGCGCCTATCTCTCCTATCTGCAGCTGTCAGCAGGTCAAAAAGGGAGGGGGTGGGAAGAGAAGGGTAAACACTGTCCTGGCTCAGCAAAGAGCAACCCCCCTCCAAACGCCCCTTGGTGACATTGCATGCATCTTCATCGCCTTTATATGCAAGAAAGAGCAAAAACAAAACAGCACTATAAACAGCCATGAAGGGGTTTCACTTGTACCACAAAGTTGATGATCCCCACAGAGTTCAGACAGAGCAGAGCTGGCTTTGTGTCAGATTTAAACTTGCTATAGCACCCTGTCCTGTGACCTACAATGCCTGCAGCAGCACGGTCAAAAAATGCTGAGGCCCAGGACTGTGATTGCTTACACAGGGAGCCTGCATAGACCTGTATGATCTTACAAAAATAAAGCCTCCAATCGGTGTACTTTGTGAAGCAGCAAAGTGGAAAGAGACACAAGTTCAAAAATTTGTACCCAAAAAGTTTTTTGGAAATGACTTACATTTCTCCTGGAAACTTAAAAAGGGGAATAAAACATGCAACAATAATGTGGAGAAATGAGGTAAAGTGACAATAATGAGCCAAAGAAACACATATGGACTCTGACTGCCATTTGGTTTTTTATTTTGCTGCAAAAAAACTCAAATTTAAGCAAATGTATTTATCTTATTTCTTGTCAAAACAACCAGTCACACTCACATCAACATTCTAAGCTACATTCTCCTGACAACTCTTGATTACTATCTACTGTAAAGATATAAAAAGCCAATAAAAAATCGATGCACAACATCCCTTGGGGATCCAAGACCAAATCCAGCTGAGAGGAGGCCAGGAGACAAAACACCTGCATCCTGAAAAATTTATTTTCAAGAGTCTTGTAATGGCTAAAAATGTTTATCTGCTTTATTTTACATCAATTTAATGCTTTACATCTAATGGCTAATTTGGAGAACTGATGATTTACTGGACAGAAGAAGTGACCATTTGGACAAACTTTGATCTGTTTTTATGGTTGAACATAACATTGTTATTTTGGACCATCTATATTGGGATCTACCCTGATTTTCACAGTCAGTACATCTCAAGTAAATTTTGTTTGCCTCACTGGCAGATAGGGATGGGAATCAAAAACCAGTTGAGAATCAATAACAACTAGCTGAAGGAATCAAAGATTGTTTGTCTATATGTTTAAAAATGTCCTTATCAATTCCCTCCACTTTGTTCTGCATGCTTTGCAAATCATGATCATCATGCTCTCTTCAAAGGTAGTCAGCAGAGTAATAACAGAAAAGTTAAGATGTGATCATGGCAGACAGCATATACTTACATATATTGGAGGTTTGCCATTTAGTAGAAAGGGCATCCAAATTTAAAGCTTGCTAATACACTCTTATTTCAAGTAAAGACCTCTGGATCTCCCAGTTAACTCTGCTTGTTAAGAAATATTTCAACATTAAAAAAGCACTTATTAGCCATCTCACACCACTCTCTTGCCAGTTTCTTCAATGAAAAGCCAAAGCAAGGGGGTAGTTTACTTGGCATAAAGACTGTAAACAATGATAAAGCAACACTGGTCATTATTAAACTGTATGTATTCTGTCTGGTGTATCTGCTTAGATATAAATTTACTGGGTAACCACATACCAAGTACATACCATTACGAAGTTTTTGATGATCATCTACAATCGAGCAGTTAAAATCTTCGAGAAACCAATCAGGTTACACCATTTTCATGTACCAAAAAATGAACATGTTAAACTTTGATCATTTTGTAAAATGTTTCAATCTTAAACTTATTGCTAAATGTTTCAATTATAAGGCTCCTCAGGTGCTCAGTGACCTTTGTTTCCGCTTAGAATGGCAAGGTCTACAACATGTAGAGCAGCAAATGGAGACTATAATCAATGTACCCTTTCTTAAATCTTACTGGACAAACTGCTTTCTCTGTCCAAGAAATCAACATGTGGAGCACTTCACTCTCAGAACTTAAACTGGATCTTGACTGGAATCATTTAGATTGAAACAGTTTTAAAGGGGCTCAGTTTTGTAGTCATGAATGATCACGAGCTTCCTGTTTTACTTGGTATTTTATGGAGCCACAACACTGACAGTAAGATTTGGTATTGAAAAAGAAACTTGGCATTGAAGAAAAACTTGCATTGGCACTGAAACAAGTATTGGCATTGTAAAATGTTGAATTGAAAAATAAAATACAGACATTAAAAAAACTATTGTTTTTTTCAGGATATTTTTTGTTTTATGATGTGTTTTTCAATGCCAATCTTCTGATTTTTTCTTTTACACTCTCTCTTTTTTCACATCACAGATTTTCAGTTTCAACTTACTGGCAGTGTTTTGACGTGGAGGGGAGGGTTGGGGGTTGGGGGCTGGGCTTGGAGCGCGAGGACGCGCTTCCAGGTTTTGAGGAGAGGAGAGCGGAGAGGACAGCGGCCTCTGTCTGGCGGTGATCGACACTGAGACCAATGGATGCAAGTTCACCTGAACTCCCAAACTGCCAGAAAGCCTGTTTTTTCAGTTGGTATTTTTCACATAGAACCTTGTGGCGTTAAAATCACTATATTTTTCATGTCATGCTAATTTAGCAATCGTGCTAACGTTCGCTAAGCTAGCTGATGTAAACGTGCTTTGAGTCTTTACGACAGACACATAAACACTGACAGGAGGGATTCTTCATCACCACAAACATTATTTCACGGGGCGCCCTCCCAAATACACTTTAGAGGAAACACTGTGATATAGTCGACTCCAACTTGTAAACTGCAGCACCCCGAGGTGCCCTTCCCTCTGATCGCCCCTCTGACTGACTGCAGTCCATCTGTGAATCCCAATTCAAGAAATAATTGCTATAACATCAATATATAATGTAGGTTTGTTAAGTCGCGATTAAATAATGTTTGTGGTGATGAAGAATCCCTCCTGTCAGTGTTTATGTGTCTGTCGTAAAGACTCAAAGCATGTTTACATCAGCTAGCTTAGCGAACGTTAGCACGATTGCTAAATTAGCATGACATGAAGCATAAAGGGATTTTGACGGCACAAGGTTCCATGAGAAAAATATCAACTGAAAAAACAGGCTTTCTGGCAGTTTGTGACCTCAGGTGAACTTGCATCCATTGGTCTCAGTGTCGTTTACAGGGAGAACAGTGTTGGTGGTAGCCGACAGAGGCCGCTCTTCGCTCTCCTCTCCTCTCCTCTCCTGAAAACCTGGAAGCGCGTCCTCCAAGCCCTCGCCCCCAACCCCCACCCCTCCCCTCCACGTCAAAACACTGCCAGTAAGTTGAAACTGAAAAAATGAGAACTGTAACTGAAAACCAGCATCACAGAAACTGAAAATCTGTGACGCTGAAAAAAGAGAGAGTGTAAAAAATAAATCAGAAGATTGGCATTGAAAAACACATCATAAAACAAAAAATATCCTGAAAAAAACAATAGTTTTTTAATGTCTGTATTTTATTTTTCAATTCAACATTTTACAATGCCAATACTTGTTTCAGTGCCAATGCAAGTTTTTCGTCAATGCCAAGTTTCTTTTTCAATACCAAATCTTACTGTCAGTGTTGTGGCTCCATAGTATTTTACATTGTTGTAAGTATTTATTCTGTACTGTTTTTAACTGTTGATCTTATATCAAAGATTTTTGTTTTCTGTGTTTAAAGGCCCATCTGGGGATAGGAATTGCAAATTAGAGAAAAACTGCTGTAGCGTGCAGCAACATTCCCTTGCTTCATACTGTCCCTACACAAATAAATTTTAAATACAAATAAATACTGGGCTTGTGCAATCAGTTTTATACTTTAAAAGTCTACTTGAAACACACTTTTACAAGCAGGCTTTTGAGACATCATTGCCATTTGTTTCATATGTTTGTCTTACTATATTCTAACCTATATACTATATTCAATTGTACAATGTGACATGCGTTTTTTAATCTTTACTGGTTCTTTACTCTTTTATTACTCAGTCACCATTTGAAATTTTGTGGAGAGCACTTTGTTAAATTTCTTTCAAAAGTTTCTAGACATAATCTACAAATACGCAGCCTCTATTTTGACTGACTATTTTGTGAGAGTGCTTCATGCCAAACACAGTTTGGATGTCTCCATGGATAACCTAAATGTGACACAACTACTGGCAAAGGGTCTATCTTTACACATGCACATCAACCTCAGGCACGTACCCCGCCTCTGTTTAATGAAGTGTGTGTCTATCTGCTCATCTTCACCGGATTCGAGAGCACCCCTCTAATCCCCACTCCATGCTTATGCTACTATCTTTTCAGCCTGACCGTGCCCAGTGTCAAATGCCAAAGGACACTTGCCTGGTGTCATTGTGCAAAAGGTAATAAATAACAAGCATCAAATGCCCCTGGTGACAAGGATACAAAATGTGCTGTCATGGGGTTTATATTTAGATGCATGCTAAAGGAGGAGAAGCTCAATACTGCAATGCATCGTTGGGTGGAAGAGCCTGGTCAGCTCTGACTGGAGTGGACACTAAACAGGGGCAATGTAAAGAGAGATAACAGCTGTACAACTAAACTAGTGCACAGTTTCACCTGGGCTTATAATTCGGTCTGCATGTACAACACCTCTAATTATTTAGTTCACTAGTTATCTTATGGTACAGCTAATAATAAAGCTAGAGCTACCAACTTGTTATACTTCCAACTGGTATAAATACAGTTGGCAAGCAGTAAAAGTACAAGTGGGTCCAGAGTAAAAACTGGGTTCTTAAGGCAGAGAGATTTGTCAAAATCTTAAAAACAAGGGCTTAACATGAAGCTCAAAGACCCTGGACTCTGAAGTCCAAAATATATTCAGCTCATCCTCAAGTCAGAGCTAGCATTTGCACAAATTTTGGAGAAAATATCTCAGCGCATTTTTGAGAAAACAAGCAAGACATGATGACAATTGATCTCCAAAATCTGATCAGTCCATTCTTGAGTCAAAATAGATATCTGTGCAAGGTTTGAAGAAAAGTCTAGCAAAGTATTTTTGAGATATTGCATTTTCAAAGAAGGGTGAACATGAGGCCCACTGACCTTGACATTCATCCTTTGGTATCCAAAATAAAATCAGTTCATTCTTAAACCAGAGAGGATCTTTGTGTTCAGTTTAAAGAAAATTCTTCACCGCATTCTTGCAATATCATGTTCACATGCAAGGGATGATAATGAGGCCTAACGACTTTGACCTTTGAACAGCCTAACCTAATCAATTTGTCCATTCTTGAGTCAAAGTGGACAACTGTGAAAAGTTTGACCAAAATCCGTAAATGCAGTCTTGAGATATTAAGTTATTTAGTTTTGGATGATCATGAGGCCTGATAATCTTTGACCTTTAACCTCCAGAGTCCTATTTGTTTATCCTTGAGTCAGGGTGGACATTTGTGCTGAGTTGAGAAAAATCCTTTTAAGCCTCCCTAAGATAGTGTTCACGATCTTGGGATTAACATGAGACTCAATGATCTTGACCTTTAACCTATTAATTTTAAATATGATTAACTGATCCTTGAGTTAGAGAGGGTCTTTGCATGTTGTGATGTTGTTGTGCTTATAAAAACGGCCCAGAGATGAACAACCTGAAAACATAAGCCTCCAGCCTCTGCAGTCACCATTACAGAGGCATGATGAGCAGAACAATCCATCAAAATCTTCCAGGCTTCACAATGACTTTCACTGAATCACATAATGATCATAAATTTTCCTTCACTCATCTGATTTATCACATCACCAGAACTTTTCAAGCCCAAGTTCAAGTTCTGTACATGTATATAAAGACTTACAGGACAGTCTTGATAAAATTCAATTTTTCTTTCACAACTTTAAAAATTGTTATAAATTTCAACCAGTGTCAATAAAGTATATCTATCTATTTATCTGTCTGTTCTGCCTATATGTAGTATCTAAAGCCCTGTTCGCTCAGAGAGGAAGAAAAAAACAATTTCGTTTTTAAAAAGTTTACCATAAACAAGGTACTGCTTCGAGAACTGTGTCTGTCCACACAAAACACTGAATACACTGTATGTATGCCAAGCCTGTGAGTGGCGCTGTAACATACACCAAAGCCAGAGAAGAAGACACGAAGCATGCACATATAATATGTGCAATGTAAACAAACACAAGGAGAGGTAGAAGACTACCAAACTGCAGAAAATTGTCAACTGAGAGTCATGCCAGTCAAAAAACAATGAGTTAATAGAGGCATTTCAGGCGCAGCACCGAGGGACCTGACAGACAAGGACCTCCCTCACAACTTAACAGCGACATAACAGCCCATGCGGTTTAAGCGAGAGGTAGGGCTCATCATTCATAGTTTCTGAAAATATGCGTATTCATTGTAAATACAGAACCGCTAGGGCAGCAGCTTCAGATTTAATTCCTCTGAGATTTGTTTCAAAAATGTGCATTTTTGGGCTCCTAAAATGTTGGTGTTGTGTTGACGAAATGCCTGTATGATAATAAAACTTTTGCAGATACTGATAAACTTGTCTCCATCCTGTTAGCTCAGGATTTTAGCAGCTAGCTTTTCTGACAGTGAGTGGGGTACATCACTCTGGATGACAGAAACACTGCCCTTCACCAAAGGCCTTTGCAACCCAGAAAGTGTGTTTAAAAAACTGGGTAACCTCCCCTGAAAATTCTAAGACCTGCTTGTTCACAATGGCAGTCAGGGCAGAAAGTCTCATGGTAGTTTGACTCTCAATCTCCATTACCACATTCACAAAAAAACTCTCAATTTTCTAGATTTCCTGGGTGAGCTGTATGTTTAATCGCAGACAGCCGGAATTTTCACTCAGACTTTACCTTGAAATTTCCCTGTATGAATAGCCTTAGGTTACTGAAGTTACTCTTGCTGAAATAACTTGAGTAAACTTAAGTAAACTCCACTTGAAATCAACCCTTGTATTCTATGTGAAATAAAGTCCCTACATTTTTAAAGTAGATATCTCTCCAGATTTTTTCAGTGTGTGTGAACACAGAGAGTAGAGACTTTCACCCAGACTTTAGTTGGAAATTTACCCATAGCACCCCTTGTATTTTCCCCCACTCTCGCCCCTATATTGACAGACAAGCAAACTGCAGGATGTTTTCCTGGTGTGAGGGAAAAGGTGAACTTCTACTTCTTCTACTTCTGAGTAGGTTACCCTGAAATTTTCTGGTAAATGTCAGAGTTGCATGTGTAACTAGAAAAGCACTCTGAGAGCGCAGACCTCCGCCAAGCGCCACAGTTCCCTCCATATTGTGATTCACATCAAACAAATTCCTGGATCCAGACGGTGATCCGGATCACCCACAAAATTTAATCAGTTCTTCCATATCCCATTTCCGACAATTCCTGGAAATTTAATCCAAATCTGCTCCTAAGTTTTCAAGTTATTTTGAACACAGACAAACAGACAGATAAACGCCGGCAAAAACATAACCTCCTTGGCGGAGGTAAAAATGGCTTTAGTCGATGGAGAGAGTGTGGCGGGAAATCAATAGGGGTCCAGTGAGAAAAATCCAGTCCAGGGGGAGGAAAGGGAAAATATAGGAGAGGGCAGCAGGAAAATGTAAGGGAAATGTCTGTGTGAAAACTCTGTGTTGACACATTTGGCTCTCCCTAGTAAATTTAGAAAATCTTCCTAAGTTTTGTGCCTATATGAATAAGGCTTGGGTTTCTTGCGGGGGCACTTGTTGGTGGATATTAGTATACACTGACAAAGTGCATTTGCGTATAGAAATTTTACTTTCAAACCTTTCCTTTGCTTTCTTAGTGACTTTTTGTTTTATCTGAAAAATAAGCAACTGTGAAACTAAACACACTGCTCTGTCTACAGTAAAGACCCTCATGTCTACCAACTTTTGAAGTAGTCTGACTGAAAACAGAAACACAAACAGCATCAGAGATGAAAACATGAAAACAGAGTTAGAATGCAGCATTTCCCTCATGGCGCATCCATGCACAGTCGCACCGGCCTTGATGAACAAACCCAAGGTGACCCAAGCTAGGACATCTCTCCATATTGCTTCATTGCAGAATAATTTTAATTTTGTGTGCGGCCCTGCATCCAGACTGAGGCGGTGAGTTATGAGCTCGATGACCTGATGACAAAGCACGGCCACTTCCTGACGGTACGGTCAATAAACAGACAGGGTCAAAAAAAAAAAAGATTCTCTCATTAGACTAGCACCCACGCTGCATGATGCTTACGGGAACATGCCCCCTACATTTAAATGAGCAGGGGTGGTTTTTGTCAGGTGACAAGGTCGAATATTTCATGACAAACAAGTTTAACTCAGAGTTTGATCTAGAATAACACACTATCCGAATAGCAAAAATATCCCAATTATGGCAACTGATTAACTTTGTTATACTAAATAGCATACATTTTTGCCATCATCTGGCTCCATAATGCCAGAATTTGATACTTCTGCATGATTCTACTGAAAATCAAGTTATATCAACACGTTTGATACAATGTTAACTATAATTGCAGTCCTGTACACCAAACATCAGGTGATTTCTTGTTTGAAATTGACAAAAATCGCAGGAAAAAATCACACAACTTGCCTCTCCAATTCCTCTTTTGCACATCTGTATTATGACATTTTCAGATGTATGAAGTTATGGTACATTTGGTAACTACTGACAACAGAAATGATCATGCTTAAAAATTATTTTGACAACCTTTATCTACATTTAACAAAACAAAAAACAACATAAACACAGTTTATTAAAATGTATTTAATGTTTTATTAAATAGTCAAACCATACTCATGCCTTTAGTTGCTAGTGGTGGAAATTTTATATTAAATAATAGGGACTAATAAAAGTATTTTGTGTAAAACAAACAAATGTTGTGTTTAGAGATTAGCTTTAATTTAGGTTGAATTTGTTTAGGTTGCACTTTCAAGAGCCTGTTCTGGTGATGCTTTCTGCCTGTATGGGACACCCATAAATCACTGCTAAATAAAACAATAAAACTTATGTTAAACCCCAAATGCCCCAAAAAATCTCATCCATAACTACATTTTTGTACCTCTGGAAGATGTCAGTATTTGCTACAACTTTTGACAAGTGACCAGGCCAGACATGTATGACAAGATACATGAACTCACAGTTAAAACAGAAAAGGGATGGGGTATAAATACTGCAGTATCAAAGTATCAATAAGTATACAAGTAGCCATTTTATATCAAATACTACCATCAAATATCACTACCAAATGAGGACTCTAACCTTTGTATTTATGGCATAAATATTAATTTCGAAAAAAATGTGCCACACCACTGTTAAATAAAAGAATATCTCAAAAAATGAATTGTCTTTGCACCAAGAATCTAATTTAAACTCACTTTATTGATTTGAGGGTTGGTAGCCAGTGTTTTTCCTTTATGTGCTTTAAATAATTGAAAAATAGCTAATTCAGAAAATATTATGTATGCATTTTAGGAGATGATTGGTATCAGTATTGTAAAAAATGTATGTATTGGTATTGTATCGATTTGAAAAAAGAGAAACTATATTCTCTTAAATACCTTTCATTCTGCTCAGCGTGGGCCTTAAGTTTTACTTATTTGAAAAGGGAACGTGATATCAAATTTAAACCTTTCAATAACTGTTGATGCAGCACCTTCTTTAGGACTTTCTTGGGGATTAGTACACATTTAGCCTGCCCTGCAAGCAAAAAAAAATTTTTGCGATTTTTTGGTTCTAGGGTTTTCTTACATATAAATGAATTTCTTCTTGCAAATAAGACAGTGCTTGAGTTTGACACTAAAGTTTGATGAGCACTTTGCCCTCCTCATCTGTCAACTGGAATAGATGTGCAAAGGAATTTTCAATTTTGAAGCCTGTGGTAATGCTTCATTATTGTAAAGCAACTTGCATCTTTTTAAGAATTGCTGCAACCTAAATTACATTGATGTAAGAAATACTAAATTAACCTATACTAGAGATAGGTATCAACACTTGTACTACCACTTCTAATAAGTATCGAACTAGGGGTATAAGATAACATCACTGAACCAATACATCGCTATATGCTGCTTCACAATATTGTATACTGTACTTTGTAGCGCAATATGTGTATCATATTCATAGAAATCCCAGCCATTGGTTTATATTGTAGTCCAGCCTCTGGTCAATAATTGACAGCACACATTTAGCCATTTGTTTCTCTGTCTTCTCTGTCTTATTTATTATTATTTCTGTCGCTGGGACAAAAGCATAGGCCATACAACAGTTTATCCATGTTGCAGAACATTGTATTCATTTCACATACAATATTGTGGGTTGGCAACACAATGGAATGGCAGAAGGTTGCAGGTTCAAATCCCTGTATTGACCAGGGGCCTTTCTGTATGGAGTTAGTATGTTCTGTATGGAGTTAGTCCCTGGCCATCGACCCACCCTGGGAGACAGACCCAGACCAATTCTGGCCAGGTTTCTGAGATTGTTGGACTGGGATGCGGTGATGTGAGCAGCGAGAAACAAAGGCAAGCTGACCTGGTGAAACATGGCTTTCATAGACACTTTGCAGTGAGTTCTGATGGACTGACTTGTTTCCATTTCCACCCTACACACCCAAACTAAAGATACTGGTGTAGACTTTAATTATCTTTTTCTTTTTTTTTTATTTTCTGTTAGTTTTATGGGAAGGTTTGTGTTTAGTCACCATCACCATGTAATAGCACTGCTTTTGATAAATGGTTGTGTGTTATTAATATGTAGGCAGGCATGACTTTACAAATAAGTTTGCTGCGTCTCTCCACTTATGTGGACCCTGGGCCACATAGGGTCCTCCAAAGTCTATCTGGCCCCCAAGATGTTATCAAACCCACAAAATTGAGGCAAAATAACTGTCATGGTTTAGGAGTATCTTTTTGTTGCTAAATCCCTACAGCCACCAATGCATCCCCTAAACCACTGATTGAACCATTTCAACAGAAATGGAAATGCTGTACAGAAATCCACCCATGAACTATTATGAGCTAATATTTAACCAGGAGACAATGGAAAACATGACACCCCCTAAAAGAAGTAGCACAGAAAACAGAAGTGCCCCATGGGGCTAGCAGCAGTGCAGATGATAGGGACTGATCTCAGTTTAGAAGACAAAAAAATACATAAAATTCTGAAAAAAAGATGCATCATTTTTTTAAATTATTTTTAATTTGTTTTGTAATCTGGCCCCCATAGTGTAGTCAAGAGAAAAACTGGCCCTTGCACAAATGTAGTTAATGACCCCTGGTCTAGAGTCTTGACCACATTACCTTCATGTGCTTTGATCAATGGAGAACATCAAAAATTCATAAACATTATGTATGCATTGTAGGGGATGACTGGTTTTCCTAACAGTATCGAAAAAAATGACAGCACTAAGTGTTGATATTTTAATGATTTGAAAAAATCTGGTAACGTCCATCACTAATGACTTAGGCACCGGCAGTTTTTTAAAATATTGATTAGCAACTGTATCAGAAAGGCCCAAGCCATGCTCAGCCCTACCTTAAATAGTATTACCTGAAATTTGATAATGCATTTTTAAAATTCTATATACTGCCCAGCCCAAGGCACCATCACGTCTGTGACAACGGCATACTGATTTGACGGCTGGTGCTATTTAAGGTTGCGGTTATAAACATACAAATATATTATTAAAACATAATTGCGAGTGCAAAAGTGACAGAAAATAAATTATTTTGAGGACAAAAGCGGATATACAAAGAACAAACAGTTGGCTAAAAGCTCGTGCTGCTTCCAACGTTCTTTTACGTCAACGTCAGAACTTTAACGTCTGGTGTGTGCCACGGCCGGAAAACTTCTTAAACTGACAACAGACTGCTTCATGAAGGCGTTTATTGCGTTGGCATGTGTCTTTGTGCACAGTTCGGTGCAGACACACCATCCTGTGCGGATATTTTAGCTTCACTCTGGATCATTTGAGCAGTAATGTCTGATACTCACAGCGTGTGGCCGCAGACGTTCACCATCAGCTTCAGCGACGGGTTCCTGTATTTGGTCGTTTTGCATCTCGGACACCCTTGGTCGTCCATTTCTGTCGACGATGAAACAAATTACAGAGCTTCAGAAAAATGTCAACAACTTGCAGCTCCCCTGTCACCGCTCAGCTTTCCAGGCAGCGTCCCGCGGTGTCACACTAAAACGGTCCGATGGGAAACGCCAATAGTACGAGACGTTCCTACATAAAGTTCACCTCTATATTACAGCAGTGGGGGCCACATTTTTGTGTTGAGGTCCCTTCGGAGCTCCGGGAGGGTTTCGAATTGAAAAAGCTGAGAATTTATTTTCACTGAAACACACAGGGGTCGTTTTTTTATTGGATAGAGTACATAATGTGTGTTTGGATTCTAGATTTAAGTGTCTCATCCCTGTAGGACCATACACACTTCTCCCATGTACTCCATGATCTAATATCAGGCTGCATTGAAATAATGAAAACCAAAAATCCACCACAGATGCTGTTCCCCAGGGTCTATGACATCATACATTTTTAGTTGAATGTGTAACTTTTTGGGAATAATTCCATGAGAATGATGGACATATTATGTGCATTATCATATTAAACAAACAATCAGTATCAATACAAAAGAGCAGAACTGACTGCCAAAAAGTTACTAACTGCAAGAGAAGTTGGCTTAAAATGAGTGCTATTTCAAAGTTAAAGTCAAGGAGACATATTCTATCACAATAAGTATTTCCACTCATATATGTGATGTTGCTGGATTATTATAGTCATGTGTGAGTCTGCCCAATTTATAATACTGACCCTAATTTGGGGCTCTTAAGCAATGAAAAAGGCAAAAATAAAACTATGATATATACTTTTGAGGGGCATTAACATAAATACCTACATACCTGAAGATTATACTGTGCATGAAACTAGAATTTCATCTTTTATTTTAATTTTGTGTCGTGACTTAATCAAATGTATGATGGCATGTAAAAACCAAATAATAAACCATAAACCCTGTTTCTCTGACTCAGGACCTCATTCTATTTTGAATCTGTATAGAAGTTTTACATGACCCTTCCTGTATAATTATCCTTATATTGACTGTATGTAATAATGCTGGAGCTTCATCATAGGCATAGCCAGAAGGTTGCTTACAGGAATATTTCCCCTAAAAGCCAGGAATCTTTCAAGTTATTGATAAAACTGTAACACTGCCATCCCATTTAAGTTTTTCCCTGACTGTGCACTCGCAAAACAATGGGGCTATACCCTTTAATGGAATTGTCATTTGTTGCCAAATTGACTAAATGAAACTTTTTTTTTCACTCCCCAGGAGCTTGTACACACACCACAGTATAGGAAAAACCATTAAAAGTTTCAGTTTTTATTGTTCTTTATCAATAAGTATTGAAAATGTAATACTTTTGTTAATATTTAAAAAATAAACTACTGTATAACATGTCAGTCTTCTCACCTTTACAAGCAAAAACCAAAATTATTAATCTCCAGTATGCTGCCTTGTGGTTTCGGCATAGTGAAGACATTTTGAGAATCAGTAAATGTTAAAGTGTTAGTTTAGGTGGTCATTTTAGTGAGGAAATATATTTTTTGCTTTACAACTTTTCATTTTGGTCCATCATTGTGTTAAGAATGTCTTGAATATACTGTACATCAATGCCTAATAGATAATAATTGATCAGTTAATAGAAGAGCACATACAAGGATCCTACTTAGTTTAGGCTAGCCCTGGATGTAGAGTGGTGCAGCAAAAAGTCCTACCTAACATGTGGAAGACACTTAGTGTTTCCACACTTCTGGTTCATTCATCTCAAAGTCTATGATATTTCTGAATGGGTTTTTCGATAAATCTTTGAAATATGGTTGGTGTTGAGCTCAAGCACAAGACATTTTAGCACTTTGTTAAAGAACATAAAACGCATCTGGAACTGCCACACCTGTAATTTTCAAAGCGTTAATAAGACTTCAAAAGGACGGTTGCCAACAAATTGCTACCAAGGACTACAAAAATGGCTGGGGACCTGAGACGTAAATATTTTTGAACTACCTAAAGAAGACTACCAAAACCAACCTGATCAGGTGTGTGAGGAAATTCTCTTAAACAATAGGGTTGCAGCTTTTCATATAGGTTGAAACCGTGGTGGTGACTTCTTGGTCAATCTGCCATGTTGTAGTTCCCAATCAGTCCTACAAGTAGATTTTCTCTTTTGCAGATTATGTTTCTACTTAAAAAAAAATCATGAAAGTTGTGTTCATTCAGAAAGATTATTATAATTAACAAAATGTTTAATTTTCATGGAGTTTTTTTCACCACAAAAATTAATATTAGCAGTAATCACAAAGACATGTAAAAGGCCCATTAGGCTTTTTGTGGAGGGAGTCGGCGGGATGATAACTTCCGGGATGGCCCACAAAAATAGAGGTCCCTGCACCACTTTGTACTCCTAGCTCCACCACTGAACGTCATAAAGTGAATTTTGACTGAAATTTAAGTAAATTAAGACTTTTTTTTTTAAAGAACTTTAAGTAGTTTGTATTACAGAACTGAAATATTAGGAAAAATCTGGTTTGTAATTCTTTAAATTTCTGTCACTTCTACGTTTTTTTTTTTCAAACTTTAAGACAATTAGTAAAATATTCCAGGGAGCATTTCCCCATGTACGTTCACACCTCGGTTTGGGAGTAAAAAGCTTTTATGTTTCAAAAATGCAAAGTCAGCTCCTGATAAAGCCGACAACAAGGATATCCCGTTCCCACGATCCCAGCAGCTCTCACCTTGCACAGGTGAGCTCCGGGAATCTACAGTAAGTTCTTTGACTGACAGCTGGAAACTAAACATTCGTGTCTGAATCCCGCTCGCTCCTCCCCGACGGGGCCTTCAGCGGCCAATAGCGTGGCTCTCCTGCAGATAGACCCCAGCGTGTCTCCGTCCAGCTCCAGTCCCCGCAGAGTAAAAGTCACGTTGGGAGGAAAAGGGGAGAGAGATATCTACTTACAGCTGCTGTCAGATATCCGATCGCATTCGCATGGCGAGGAGGTAACCTGATCGAGCTGGGAGGAGTGACTTTAACAGGGAAGGCTTGAACAAAAAAATGTCTTCTTCTTCTGCCGGAGAAGTCACAACAGCAAATGACATCAAGAGGGAAAATGTGAAGGAGGTGGATACGCGGGAGTGCATCAAGCTTGTGGCGCTGGACGCGGCGGAGCTGTCCATGGAGCGCACGACTCCAAACACGGACGCGGTGCGCACGGAGCTGCTGGTGAGCGCCGCGTCCTCTCTGGCTTTCTCCCCGGAGCAAGTGGCGTGCGTGTGCGAGGCGCTGCAGCAGGGAGGCAATGTGGACCGGCTGGCCAGGTTCCTGTGGTCCCTGCCACAGAGCGACCTGCTCCGCGGAAACGAGAGCATCCTGAAGGCGCAAGCCCTCGTCGCTTTCCACCAGGCTCGTTATCAGGAGCTGTACAGTATTCTGGAGAATCACAGCTTCAGTCCGTCCAACCACACCTTCCTGCAGGATTTGTGGTACAAGGCCCGCTACACCGAAGCAGAGAAGGCGCGGGGGAGACCCTTGGGCGCCGTGGACAAGTACCGGATCCGGAGAAAGTACCCTCTCCCGAGGACAATCTGGGACGGCGAGGAGACTGTGTATTGTTTCAAGGAGAGGTCCCGGAACGCGCTGAAGGATCTGTATAATCAGAATCGGTACCCTTCTCCTGCCGAGAAGAGGAATCTCGCCAAGATTACAGGACTCTCCTTGACCCAGGTCAGCAACTGGTTCAAAAACAGGAGACAGCGAGATAGAAACCCGTCCGAAGCACAATCAAAAAGGTGAGTAGACGGAGGGAGCCCTGTAGATTTGTGTCAAACTCAATATAAAACAGTCTTTCCAGACATTTATCTGACAAGGCTGTGCGTAAAAGGTGCATTCGAACAGATCAAATTTATTTTCCCGAGTCTTAAGAGCTACTTTGGAGAAAGGAAGCCTTTATTCTCTTAAGTAATACACTTCAGTGTGGCGTTGTAAAGAAAAATAAACCGATGATTATCAGTGACATGGAAAAACTGAAAATATAAATCCTTAACCGTTGATGTTTAGAAGCATGAAAGTGTGCGTAAAACGGCTTTGGAGCACGCTTTTAATGTTTTGAAATATGAAGCGGTTGCCACTCAGATCCGGTTACAAGTGTGTTGTGCTAAGGGGCATGGAAACCATAAGCAACTAAATAACACGGTAACTCCCAGAGCCTGGTGGTTTGATTGACAAGCACAAAAACGTTTTCACTTTGAGGAAACAATGAACAATTCAACTTTCTTGCTGCTCATAGGCCTGAGTGTATCTGCGTGCAAGGAGTCAGAGATAAACACGCACAACAGTGGGACGCATGAACAGGCACATAAATCACTTTTTATTATCACTTTTTTTCCAGACAAAAAGATTTCAGGGCCTCCATTAGCTGGCATTTCTTTTCATAATCCTCCACTCAAACAGAGAAGTGGAGCTTCTTTCATGTTTCTCTCTCTGTGAACAAAGCTGACACACCTGGTGGAGGTGACCTCTCTTCCCTCTCTCTGTCTGGCTCTCTCTTGCACCAACAAACACACCTTTAAGTTTGTTTTTTAAGTTGCTAAAATCACTCAGAATTTATAGTTTTAACTCTATAACCTGTGGATATTTTGCTCTTTAAAGTGGCAGCTAGTGTCCTCGTTTATCTCTTCCTGGAAGTGGGGGTGAGAAAGCTTACAATGTGTGAGTGTGTGTGCTGGGGAGGCTGCAGCTGTTTGCATCAATCTCGAATAAGACTTGTTCATTAATAAGCCGCAGCGACTCAATAAATCAATTTAATTTCAGAGGCTTTATCGAAATAGAAAAATGGGGATTTCGAATCACAGAAACCATTTCGAATCGCAGGAACAAATTCGACTAAATGCCCACAGCCATTTGTTTTGTCACGCCACCACTGCTGGCATTTTGTCACAGAAGAATTTATTGCACCAAATGGTTGCACGGTTGTTGTTGCTGGTTGGGTTTGTTGTCAGTGTGGCTCTCCATGAGGTAAGAGAGGCTGCACAGACTGACAAACACAGGCTGCTCTTCAAAGCGGTGTAATAACAGCAACAAATGTGACCCCGTCTGCTCTGTGTTCAGTAAAGGACAAGATGTGGGTGGAAGGGAAATAAACCAGAAATAAAAACTGTTTTTATTGAATTTACTGCTTTTGAGCATGTCCTCTTTACCAAACACACTGCAATATGCATATTTTATGCTCCAAATTAATTTTGTTTTCTTAAAAAATGTGGCAAAAATTTAGTTGAAATAACTTTCACAGCATATTCTGTTCTCTGTTTATCTAACAATGTTTATTTCCCTTCAGTGAATCTGATGGAAACCACAGCACAGAGGATGAGTCCAGCAAAGGCCAGGAGGAGTTGTCTCCCCGGCCTCTCTCTAACTCCTCAGATGGGGTGATCACCCATGGGACCCTCCCCATTCAAACAGGGCCTCTGGACAGTGGGGTGGTCATCCAGCAGATTGGGGACATAAAGCTGCCTCCTGGCTCCAGCAGTGGCGGCCTCTACAATGGGAGTCTAGTGACAAGCAACACCCCCTCCACCGTGTTTCACAATGGAGGCTCGTCTTACCTCCACACACCTGGGAACATCCTCTTCAATGGGCTCAACTTGGGCATCCAGCCCTTGGCCTTCAACCCTCTGAGGGCGCCCGGTGGAGGGGTGCTGCTGGGGGGTGGCGGGGTGGACATGCAGATGCAGACAGGGCAGGAGAAAGGACTGGGCGGCTCTGCGGAGGACTCGGCCCTGCAGTACGCCTCT
The DNA here is from genome assembly GCA_037902135.1 of Cetoscarus ocellatus. Lineage (NCBI taxonomy): Eukaryota > Metazoa > Chordata > Actinopteri > Labriformes > Labridae > Cetoscarus > Cetoscarus ocellatus. The sequence continues at coordinate 755,827 of JBAMNC010000804.1, read as the reverse complement.
TACCAGGGCTGTGTAAATGGAGCGGAGGTAAAACTGGAGGGTGTTCATACCATGGCAGCTCAGAATGGAGGCTCATCTGTGCTCACTTTCAGCTCCTCGTCAGGAGCACTACAGCTGGGGGGCTACAGTCTGGTCCAGGTACCCACAGGAGGAGTCTCTGACGGAGATGGGAGCTCATTAATCAACAGTGAAGTGGGCCTTCCTCCTCTGCAGCTCTCCTCTGCTTCATCTGCTTCGACAATCACACAAGGTGAGTTCAGAAAATTATGACATTATTGAAGGTCCCAAATTTTACTAATTTTCAATAAGTTTACACTGATCACAGGTGTCACAGAACATATATTGTGAAGTTGCTTGGCTTAAAAAGAAACACTCAAATGTTGGATTTGGCATTCCTACTAACCCCTCTGTTTCAGTGCTGTTCAGAACAAAATCTTCACTGTTCAGTGTAAATCTTCACAAGCTGTGTCTGATCACATCACTCTCAAGTAATTTGACTCCAGCTTTCCAGCACTGTGCACTAATGTTTACTGTGGCCACACAGACATGCTTGTAAGTGCTCCTTCCACTAAAGCTGTCTTGAAAAAACTCCTGGATCAGTGTCTCTCACTGAGGGGAAGGGTATATCCCCTAATGACATCATTATATGAAAACATCCCACAGCCTGTTTAAGCACATTTAATCAATGATGAATCAAACAAGAGGGAGAGGTATGCATTTTGCTCATTTTTGTCTATTTTGCTCTATATGTGACCTTTAAAGCTTCTGGGAGGAAGTTTTTGTTTGTGCTGATTTGGCGCCCCCTGTGGGCAAAGTAGTGCCTCTTTGCAGATATTGTCCATCACATTTCTCAGTCTCTGCCAGTCCTTCAATCAGAATATTTGTTGTGGAAAGTGTTCAGCAAAATGTCCCCTGCAGTGAGATTTTCACTGCCTCTGACACCTACCCACAGCAATATTTACATATTAAAAAATACAACATGGTACAACATTCAATCTTATTCCTTGTGCACTTTTTTAGAAGTCATAAAGATGCTTAAATACCGCTTTCAGTATGTTTTATGAACAGCAAAAAGTAAAAACATCACACACAAGCTTATAATTTATGATATCCTGTTTGTAATACTTGTATGTTCACAAACAGGCCAGCGTCCTGCAAATTACACCTTTATTGTTAATTAATACAAATGCAACATATGTGTCCATGACCTGTCTACAAACCTCCCAACATGAAAAACTTCCTCTCCCTCTTTCTAGTTCGATCTTAAAGAAAATGTGTGCTGAAACAGCTTTTTTTAAAATGTTCCCTTAATGATGTCATTCAGGGATATATGCCACCTCCCCAGATGGGAAACACTCATAGAGCCAGCACACAAGCAATGCAAATGGAGGGAATGTGTCTCATCTTGTCTTTGCAGCCCCAGTAAACATTAGAACACAGCACTGGAAATGCTGAAGCCATTCACCTCCTGAGATAGGCCTGGCCAAGGTCTAATGAAGATTTACACCAAATTCTCTTTTTTTATTGCATGACCAAAACGATGTTTTTTTCTTTTTGACTCATCAGAGGCCAATATTAGACTGTTTTTTGGGCAAGATTCTTTGAAAGTCAGTTCCGGGGACATCTGGGACCAAAGTTAATTTGTTGAAGAGGAGAAATATGTGACCTTTAGGGTTACGTTTTGGCAAATAAAAAATACGCAAATATTGATAACTAATAGCTTCTGGGGGACACTGCCGTGTATTTGAGAGAACTGTTTAGGATTGAGAAGTCCCCTCTTTAACCCCTCTTTCACAGCAAGACAATATCAGTATATTTGGCCCCCCTGTTTTTTTATATGTTGCTCTGCAATTTAAACGTGACAGATAGTGGGAGACCACATTAAAAATTCTTGACTGTGTTATAATAAGACAAAATACAGGGGCACCAAATGCTTTGTGGCTATAGATGCATGCCTTATGTACAGAGACTGTTGGGTTTAGCAGTCTGGGTTTCATTCTGGCCTGTTGATCATTCCCCAAAAGTAATTCCAAATTCTTAGTCAGTTTTCAAAAATATAACCATCAAACATTTGATAGTGGTCAAATGGCTGATGGTTTTTGGTTTGTTTCCCCCTTTTTGTTTTCTGGCAGGTGGTAAACCATTGTTACAGTGTATTACTGCCACCTAATGTGCTGGAGTTTGGGCCAAGACAACTATTTCAACAAAACAAATAAAATGTAAAAGCTCCTTGATAATCAAGGTTCCTTTAAAAAGATGAACAAGACTGTGTATTTCCCCTTCCTGATGTGTCTGACACTTAAAGGCCTTAAAAACAAAAGTGCCTATTTGCCCTTCTAGTGGCTAACACCTCTAAACTACATCCATTTACGAATGAAAAAAAGGTTGTGTGATGTATTTGGATTTTCATGACTTTCACATTTGCCTGTTTTGAATGCGTAACGTTCACATTGTGGCTTGGAAATGTAAATTTATAAAGATTTGATTTCTATTTCTGCACTTTCAGTGTGACAGAATTAATGCTAATGCTGACAAGCTAATGCTTTTACAGAAGGTAGGATAGACTAAAGTGTTGCATACTAACTGCTGATGTTTCCAAAATTATTATGACATTTTGTAATTTCTGGTACGCTGTGGATTTCGCAAATTTTTGCATACTGCATACGCCATTTTGGTTTAATCAGGCCATACTGCTGTAGTGGTGGTATCGAAGAACAGCCTCTCTATTCCCAGTTTAGTTTTCAGCTCTATTTATCACCTGTTTGCTTTAATAAAGGAACAGAACCCCCATTATAAACCTTCAAAATATCAACAACAACCAGAATCCAGACATACGCTCCTTTACTTTTATGTTTGGGTTTTACCCTGTATCGCCTAGCTTGCCCCCTTTGAATGTTTCAGTGCAATACTACATGTCAGAGCTGGTTTGTCAACAGATCTCTACTACGTCGACCAGAAATATATCAGAGCTGCTTTATTCTTGGCTTGTCTTGTGTTTGGGTCGTAGCCCAAAAGGCCAATACTAAACATAACACATAGCAGAGAGAAACAGGCCCACACACACTTGCACACATAAAGAAGAGGTGGTCCTTTGAAAACCCCAGAGATGAATAAAAACAAGTTGTGGAGTCACCATCACTCATCATCATTGCACTCTTGATGTGCAGAGCAGGGAGGGAGGAGGAGGAAGAGAAATATGTTTCAGACAATCAGAGGCCCTGAATCGCACTAACAGGGAATAAGACGTTCCAGCTCTCGCTCTGACGAAAAGCAGAGAATCCACACCAGCATGAATAATAAGGCAGAGGAGAAAATTGCAGCATGCTGTTGAGTCCTGGCTCTGATTCTTGGGGGCTCCACAGGGTCGAGTTTTAGGTGCAGAAAGTGTGTGAGACACGAAACAGCAATTTCAGGGCCAAGGCCTGCCTGTGAGAAAAGATGTAGATAAATGGTTTGTATTGATCTTGTGTTGACTCTCTGCAGGTTCTTTGCCTCTGAACAATGTAGCAGTGACTTCCTCCAGTGAAGACTCCTTCCAGCAGCAGGACAAGCTCACCATGTCGTCGCTCCACCACAGCACTGTCCTCTACAACATGAGCGGCAACAACCAGCCCTCCATCAAGAAGGAGCCTCTAGAAGGGGTCTACTCCTCATACCACCACCATCACAGCCTTCACCTGGACCCAAGACTGAGCTACACCACCCCCAGCTCAGAAGATACTCCCTCCAGCCAAGGTCCAGCCTCAACCACTGAAGTCCCCACCGTCAGCTCATCCAGCCCTGAACCAGAAGTCTACACCACCCTCACAGTCAGCACGCCACTAATGGCTCAGACAGACCCCAGCGGGCACCACCTCCAGGCAGTGGAGTATCTCCGAGGCCCTCCGTCCTCCCACCTGATGAACAGTGACTTTATGAACCTTTCTGAGAGTAAAGTGGAGGTTTCAGGGGGCGTGAATGAGATGGTGCGAGCAATGTGCGGGGAGATGGAGGTGGTGGAGGGGAAAGATCTCGCCAAACTACAGACAGTGCAGATGGAGGAGGACATGGCTGATCTTTAGAAGCAGACATGATGAATCTATTTTGGTGTGTTAGAGTGTGTGTGTGTGTGTTTTTTACCATTTACTTCCTTTAAATGTTAAATTATTTGTGTTCATTTGACTTTTACAATGCACTCTAGTCAGAGAGGAGCCCCGTGGGTGGGTTGGCTTTATCAGCTTATCATGAAAAAAAAGCCTGTGACATGTTTTTTTTTTTTTTAAAAAGCCCTCGCTCGTAGGAGAATGTTACGACTGTTCACAGAGGAAGAAGAAGTCGCCATGTTTAAATGTGCATTTTTATAGACAACACCTGCTACTTCCCGTTGAGTGGATTTGATCCGCAGGAGCAGGTGCTGGAATGCCTAGAGTCATGTGCCGGGATGTTCCTCCAAAACTAAATGCGTCATCTGGGTCAAACCAAAAAGGTCATTCAGTAAGGAGAAAGAGAGAGAGGGAGAGAGGCTGTGTGAAAATGGGCAAGGGCTTTACTCAAGGACTGCACAAACAAACACACACACACATACAAGGAGAAAGAGAGAAAGGGCCATTAAACACAAAAAGCTGCTGTTTTAGGAAAAAGTGTCCTTCAGAATCAACTTTAAATCTTTGAATGCCTCATAAGTTGCTGCAAAGTTCAGCCTTTTATGCTTTATACAGTACCAAATAGACGGGGTTAAGATTAATGTGCCTTTCTGCTTCTTAAAAAAAACACTATAGCATTGGTTTGTTTTGGTGTTTGCACTACCGTGAGTAACATGTTTTGAAAAGCTTTTATTTTGAAGGGTTCTTTCATAGGAAACACCTCAACTGATGTACACTATTTCAATAACAAGTCATATTTCAAGCCTCTTTATCAACCTGTGAGACCAATACATGAATGTGGGGGGGGGGCTCAATTTGACGCACATGTTCATTTTAAAGTTGAAACTTTGAGTGTATTAAAGCTCCAGTGAGGATTTTGAAATGATAATTAGATGGCAAGCAAGTCCATCACTGGCTAAAGATTGATCTGTAAGGTAATGTTATATTTCCACTAACATGGGCTAGGTGTCAGGAAAGGAAATAAAAATTACACAGTAAAAATAGACTTTTAGTGCATTTCCCACTAAAATGCTAAGACTCACAGTATTGGGGTTTCTATCCACTAGTTTTTTTAGGAAAAATAAAATATTGCATAAAGCAGTCAAGTTTAAAGGATAAAGGGAAAGTTGGCATATTGCTAAAATAAGAAAACAGCTAAATGATGTACAAGAAATCATCACAAACTGTTGTCTTGCGATTAGAACTCCCAATTAAGCACCAGGCCTGCAGAACTCTTTCGAGAGCACACAGGGTAGGAAAAGGTTGTTAAAAACTCTCTGTGTTCTTGGATTAAATCCTCATTTAATTTGTTCAGTCCCTCTAAAGCTTCAAATCCATTCTGTGGCCATAAGTCCTTTTCACTGTGTATTTACACTAAGGCACTATAATACAGCTCTAAACCAAAAACATTTACACTGATTTCCAAGGATGTGATGTTTATGTCAAATCACAGTTTGGGGACACAACAGAGAGCATTGCGATCCCCTGCTGGCTGCTCATTCACCTCTCTCACCTCTGTTGCTCCTCTGGTACTACCAGAACAGAGAGAGGGGCCAGCTTGTTCCCCCCTTACACATCCGCAAACTTAATGTAAATGTTACAGGGGAATGAATTGAAACAGCACTGTGAATAATGCTTGAGACAGTGGAAAATACTGGGTGAAGCCTTAGTGACATTAGGCATTTGGTTAGGTGGGACATCAACCTCCTGACACAGTTATATTGCACTGGGTTACGGTACTATCATATACAACCCTTATCCTTAAAAAATCACAAGTGGGGAACTATAGGAAAAAAATGTACCTTCCATACATTGTGAGGACAAAGAGACATGAACTGTGACAACCAAAACTGTTTTTGGTTTTTTCGTTTCTCCTGTAAAAGTTAGCATTTTTAAACAGAGTGTGTATGCGACCACTGGTCCTTCTGTTGTCAGCCTGAAGTTGACACTTAAGGAACTGCAGCTTCATGCAATTCTGCACAAGCTTCATTTTAAACCCCTGAGGTAGTTGCTTGAATGCAACCATCTGGAGAATGAATGGGATTTAGCCCTCCTCGTCTACATTTTTGTTTTTATGAGTGGAGAAACCTTCTGCTCAATCTGCTGAATAAAACAACTTTATAAAAACATAAGAAGGAAACTTTAAAGTAGTATTTTCCTTTGTTGAATTACAAAAAAGTTACATTTTTAGATACATGTGGATGGAAGGCCTAGTATAAGTGGTACTTTTGGCTCCTAAGATAAAACAGTGGGATTTTTTTTTGGAAAAACATGACTCAAATGTGATGTACAAGATAAGTTTAGGCTTAAAAGCTGTAACTTTGACCACAGGGAGCGCCAAAGTCATCAAAAACCAGAGGTACCTCACGGGAGCTTTGTCAAGTTGTGGTGGCGCTGTTTCTTTTTGAAAGAGTCACCCATCATGGGTGCTATCTCTATTAAGGGGTTGTAATAATTTCTCTGCATGGACACTAGTGCCTTTAACTTTCTGATTTGTGAATAACACTGAAAGGAAGCCTCCAACACCGCCTTCACCTCACTCCACTGGCACATTTGTTAGGTGTCAGTTGGGAGAAAAGTGGAGCCTATTTGTCAAGTGTGTCCGGTGCTTTTCACAACAGGGGCCTGATAATTCCTCATTATCATACATGACCATAATAGCACATTTCAGCCTTACAGCCAACACAGACTCTCTGCACATCACACCAAGTCACACACACATGCACATACGGACTGGTAATACACAATCCCATCAGTTTCAATGGACAGCTTGGTTCATTTTCAGTGCTTTAATGTCAGATACCAAAAATGAGTCAAACCGATGGTCATTTGTGTTTTTTTTAATCTTAGTTTGGATTATATGTTTGTTATCTGAAATTATGTGAATGTATTTTTCTAAAATCTCCATACTGCAATAAAGGTTTATATTTATAAAAACATGAAACAGACCCTATTTTAGTTATTTGTAATAAGGTAGTCATGATATCAGAAATCTTAAACTTTGATAATGACATTGGTAAAAAAGGAAGTGTATTGATCCTCAAGTTGATACCACAGCAACAAAATCTAAGTTGTAGGCAGCCAATATTGTGTGATTCCTTGCCTGTTCCTCTGACAAAATTAGACTGAGACAGCTAAGGAAATGGAAGGAGACAAGACATTTTTAACATTTTTTGGACAAAATATGTCTGCAATGACTGTTCTTCAGTGTCAGACAAAAGCATACTCCCTCCATGGTGGGAGCATGGTGGCTAGGATTTTTGGCACCTTAGTTCATCGCAATTCAATATGTTTTAAAATAACACAATCTCTGTTTCTACAATAATTAGTACTGCCTATTAAAAAACTGAAAAACTTTGGTCCTATTTTTAACCAAAGGTTGCTGCATGTGAAACTGCTGCACCGTCTAAATCGATGGTTCTCAACAGGTAGGTTAGAACCCAAAAAGGGTCACAGAGCTACTTTTAATGTGTCGCAAAGTTGTGCTTTGTAAAAAATGCGGCAAGAAGTTATTGGTGCATGGAAGCCTCAGCAAACAATTACTCATGCATTTTATTTTGCTTTGTGCGTTGCTGAGAAAGGATAATTTATCATAATCTTGGAGAACAAAGAAACACGTCAACTTCTTGAACTCTTTAGAAAACTGCTAGAATATATTTGTTACTACAAGAGGAGTAGAACAAAAATAATGACCCACTTTAAAAACATGTTTGTTTTTTCTGTTTCTTTGTTCAAAGGTTCAAAAGGGTTCAAGGTAAAGGTAAAGGTTCAAACTAAACATTTTCATCAGATAGATTTGAGTGACAGAATTATGGACAGGGTCACAATGTCACATTAAAAAGGTGTGTTTTAGTGCTTGACTTGTAGAGAACCACTGGTTCAATTTACACAAATATAAGATTCAACTTTTTTTTGTCAGTGTGTGAGTACAACAACAAAATACAGTTCAAAATCTAACAAGAGGTACAAAAAAGCTTCAAGGCAGGTCAATATATATGCTATCAGTTGCAGATGCATTGCAACCCGGAAAAAAAAAATCAGAAATCCTGAATTAAACTAAATCCAAATATTGGATAAAACATGTCAGAATTGAGTTTTCAGCATTAACAGTTTTTATTTAAGCTTTTGGCATGTCTTCTGTAGTGGACATGAGGATGTTTGAGAGTCATTACTCGATTTCTTGTTTCCAGAACAACATAAAAACCTCCACCAATATCAAGACTAACAAAATCAACCATGGAAAAATTAATTTTCATGAAGAGTGAGCAAAGCTAAACTTTGCAGAAGAATTCTGGCAGTTTTCCGCTTTGGATAAATTTAGCTGGCCCAGACAGGTCCACAACTTTTTAAAGAATAAACAAGTTTAAAAGGCTGACTCACTTCCATTAAAAAAAAGAAAAGAAAAAAAAAACAGAAAAATGTGTGTCACAATCTAGGTTTAAAAATGACTTATGCTGCATCAGATAAACTAATGTTAGTCAGTGAAAGACCAAAGATTCACAATTTCCTCATATATTACCTAACATTAAACTACAAAAACCAACTCCTCACCAGCTTTCAGATTCTTGTCAGCTTTGAGATCTAATTTTGAACCAGTGTCTCCAAAAAAGTAAACTGTCAGGCATTTTCTCTTTTGCACATCATCAAAATCAACTTTGTTAGCTAGTTAAGAACATCCTCTATCAGCAAAACCATAAATACTCGCTTCACCAAAACCCAAAAATGAATTTCTTCAGCAGCTTTAACCACAACTTGCCAAAATAAAATGTGGTAAGTGATCTGGTGCCATCTGAAAGGCAGAACTTTCCTTGTGAATGTTACAACTTAACATCAGATAATTCAGTGGAAAGTCTAAGTTGAACATTAAATTTTTTTCAGTAAACTTTGGAGAATTATGTCCTCTTCAGAGGACAAGAATGATAGCCCTTACTAAATAAGGGTCATGAAAGGTTCTGAAAGTCAAGAAAAGTTTTATTACAAGTCATACAAAAAGGAAAAGGGGATGACCTCCTCTTACAGTATGGACTGAAAAATGTTCTGCTTCAAGCACAGATCACAGACGTATATTCAAACCCTTTATCACAGTGGATATATTCTGAAACTGGGGAGGTAGAGAGAGTGAGGAATGACATGATGACATTCTGGTGAGGGGCCAGAGGTTGGATTTGAACCTAGGTCTTCTGCTAGGAGGACAACAGCCATACAGTACAAAACATCAAGACCATCAACATTAAGACATTTTACAGGGGTTAAACTGCATTTTTTGCGGGATAAATAAAGCCAGGATAATCCAAAATTGGGTGCTGGGGACCTCTATTTTTATTGCCATGATATTGAGGTAGGTATCAATATTGTTGGATTTAACAGGATTCATATGCAGGTTTAAAAATATAGTACCCTTCAAGGATCCTGAGTGGCAAAATTGGGAGTATTTGAGAGAGGAAGGGAGGGTCAGTAATCCAGCGAGCCTGGTGCTGCTCTCTGCAAACCTGCAGTGATCGTTTGCACATGCCTGGCAACCTGGAGTTCATTAGCCCTCCTTTTCTCATCTCAGCCCCTGTAATTCAAATAAACAGCAATGAGATTTCCAGAGGTAAACCTCCTTTTGGGTGGGGGGTCTGCAGCTCCCTTCAGTTCTCTCCAGCAGTATGGCCTTTTTTCCCCCCGAGCTCAGGCCCTGCTTTAACATGTGGAGGAATGAATCTGAGACGCTGTCACTCAGGAGAGAGGGGTGCAAACTCTTCTCCTGGCTCTTTAAATTAATGAAACTTCCACCAACACTTGTTCGCTCAGCGGGCACCCGACCAAACCAGCGAGGAGAGATAAGAGTGGAGGCAACGTTTGACAAATGGACGAACAGCGGGGGATTTTGTTTTACTCCCAGCGTGTCTGTGGTGGATTATAAGAGTTGTCCTCCTGGCTGCAGGAGTTATATATGATCTAACTGATGACCTAAATAAACAGAGCCTCCGTTTGTCTGTGCTCACTGTGGAGGCAAAGAGAAAGAGAAGGAGAAAAAAGTGGGAGAGTCTTAGCGGGAAAGGGAGGGAGAGGAAGGGGATAAAGTTACCTGTGCACAGGTGACCTGGTCGCCATGGGCAGTGGATTAGCTGATTGTTAGGTATCAGGTGACTCCTCCTGTAATATTGAAGAGGGTGAAAACAGCTTTGTTGGAGCCCAGAACAATATCCCATTTGCAGCAGGACAGGCTCACGGTCTGTGGGTCTCACGGGGAGGGGGGCTCAGAGAAAGAAAACTCCAAATTCCACCTTCTGTTTCGAGACAGAAAAGAGAAGAACTGTTCCAACACAGATCTGACATTACAGAAGTGAACAGGAGTACTTCTTGTCTTCTACGATATGAGAAATACAAACATATGGATACAAACCTTAATTCCAAAGGAGTTAGAACAGTATGAAAAATGTGAACAAAAACAGAATAGTGATTTGCAAATCCTATTGAACCTGCATTTGACTGGATACAGCACAGAAACTCGATATGTTAAATGTTCAAAATGATTAACTTCATTGTTTTTTGTAGGAATCTGCAACATGTTCCAGAAACAGATGGGACAGGGGCATGTTTAGCTCTGTGTTTCATCACCTTCCTCTCACACTTAGTAAGCATCTGAAGCATGAAGACTTGAAGCATTAAATGTTGAATTCTTCCACATTCTTGCTTGATGTGCATCTTCAGTTGCTCCTAAGGATTTTTTAAACAGTGTTTCATTTTGTGCCATACATTTTCAGTGTTCCCCTTATGGTGTGTTCCATTAGCCTCGCAACTTGTACGTGAGAAGTAGAAATTATGATATATCCCACTTAAACACTCCAAGTTACGAACTGAAACAATAAGAGTAGACACCAGATGGATTGCTTAATATATTTTACTAGTTCATCAACAACAACACAAAGGAAGTGTTTTGGGAATGGGAGGAACCTTTCAGAAGCATATCCGAACTGAAGAAGCTTCTTGGATGAGAAGTGAAACGTCTTCCCAACAAACTCTACACAGTCCAGTTGCCTTGTTTTTGAGTCTTCAGAATAATTTGCAACTAGTAGAATCAGACTTCCAAGATCAACTGGAAAGCACCATTAGTGTGAAGCCATGCAGCTGTAATCTTTGCAGAAATAAGCAGGGCTCTCTCTGAAAAATACTGTATCTGAATGGAATCAAATGCTGTTTCAAAACCTGTATGTACTTCCTGTTATTAGTTGTGATTTCAGAGATGTGCAAGTTAACCATACAATGGGAACAAACAGACTCCTACACCATCACAGATGCTGGCTTTTGAACTTTGTATTTGTAACAACCTGGATGTTTTTTCCTCTTTAGCTTGGAAAATTTGACTGTCATTGTTTCCAAAAACAAATTAAACTGTGGACTTTTCAGACCACAGCACATTTTTCCACCCTATGTCAGTTAATCTCAGATGAGCCTGAGAGAAGTTAGATGCATTTCTGGATGTTATCGCTATATGGCTTTCACTTTGCATGGTGGAGTCTCAACTTACATTTGCACTTGTAGCATGATACTGTGTTGACAAATGATGGTTTCTGAAGTGTACCGGAGCCCACGTTGTTACAGAATGATGCCAGTTTTAATGACGTGCTGCCTTAGGTATCAAAGGTCATGGGCATTCAGTGTTGTTTTTCAGTTGTGACCCTCGTGCAAAGATGTTTTCATATATTCTCTGAATATTTTGATGACTGATGGTGAATCTCTAAAATCTTGGAGCATGGGCCAGGCATCAAATTCAGTGTGTGTGTTTTTCCAACAACAATAAAGTTCATCAGATGAAACATCAGAAATCTTTTCTTTGCACTGAACTCAGTTGGCCTAAACGGATTAACTAAAATTTTTCTCAATGTCCAGACTCTTCTGGAATTGGTGTTATGGATCAGCTTCCTCCCATATGGGTGATAAGAACATCTCCAAACATGACCACTAGATGATCCTTTTTCTTCTATTGCAAACATGCAGCATAAAACATACTTAAGTGTAGGAAAATAAAAAAAAACGAGGGAACTCCCCCAGAACTGTGGCCTTATTAAAAATACTGACCTCTGCTCTTTTCAGTCGGTTTCAAAGCCGACATTTAATGCCGTGCAGCAGACTGCAAGCCATATGTAACATGACCTGGGGAGCACGGTACTCCGCTGCTCCACGTCCCACTAATGAGAGGGCAGGGGTCAGTGGGTACCAGGCTGCTCACAGAGACCCACCACTACTGGCCAAAGTATGAACAGAAACTATAAAGACTGGCTTGTGGAAATAAGGTATTTTTATGAATTAGAAAGAGAATAAGTATTTTTTTCTCCCCCTTTAATTAGACCTCTTTTGCATCTTTAAGCTCAGAATGAGGACCAAAAGAAGACTCACATCCTTTGTACCCCACAGGATTCAGCTGTTTGATGAACTGTGTTGATTCAGTATGAAGTTGGCATTTTGATTTTAAAAAAACATGCTACCTGACATTACTTACATAAAATAATGAAATGCTCTGTGTTTTTAATGGTTATTTTAATCATTTGTTTTTATACAATTACATGTTGTCCTTTTATTGATGTTGACATCTTTTGTCATAAATAAAGGATTCATTCAGTCTTTCACACTGTAAAAACTCAAATCTAAACAAAGACTTTTATGGGTATGGGCAATATCTTGAGTTTTGAGATATGTCTTTGAATGTTAATTAGGATAAAGGGTAAGAAAATATAATTTATATTGAAACCATTTGTTTTTATGTTGATTTGAAACAAAAGGCAGGCCTAATGCCACATAAAAAGGCTGCACTGTTAAAAATCACCTGGTTTTCACGGGTTTCCACAGTAAATTTCCACAGTATATTATTGTAATGAGGCTTCTGGAGTACATGTCAGGTAAATATTTGTAAGGCTACAGTATTTTGTTCTGGCATGCATACTGTAAAGTCACAGGAATTTACCGGCGATTATACACGAGTGATGTTTGATTACAAGTGACTATTGTGAGCAATAGACGGCATCATACTGTGATTTCAAATAAAACACAGGGATTTTACAGTCATGCATTTTTAGTACAGTAGGGACCACTGAACAGTGAATTCATCACAACATAATTCATTTCAAATGTTTAGTCTAATGAGGAGTTATCATTTAATTAATTTTACTCCACTCGAGCGTTGAAATTATGTTTTCAAAAAATAGACATACATGTTTGTTTACATAGCAAGGAAATTAGAAGTCCCACATATCCAAAAGTGTTTTTTTTACATGTAGAAAAACTCCTGCACACTGCCTAAATTGGAAAACTAGTTGAAACTGGAAAGCCAGTCTCTCTCATTATGTCAAAAAACATGACTAAGGATAAATTATTTTTTGTAGTAACTGACTCACTGGTCATTTAAAGAATGGAGATGTCACCTTGAAACATATGATTAGGAGTATAGAAATTTTGACAGCCACTGTCACTGCATATAAACTTTTATCAAAAAAGTGTGCAATTGTACAGATCTTTTTAGTGAGTGAACAATATTTTATTAACTTGTTTTGCTTCAGTTTGATATTGCTAATCTATTTCTGCATTTAATGTAGTGCACTCTCTCTTTGTTAAAGTTAGTGCAGGTCAATTACAGCACACTCTCTTCAATACCCTTCAATACCCTGTAATGTTTGAAAAAGTGGGTTGGTGGGAGCCCATTTTCCCTGACACTGCCAACATGTTTATTCGATGTCTCAATGCAAATGTATCTTCAAATAGAAAGCGATTGTTTCTTTATGACACTTAGAAAGGTGAAAATAGTATGAAATTTGTTGAAATCATCCACATCTTACAGATAAGATGGAAAGGTTTGAATGTCACCCTGCGATGTCAAAACACTGCCAACAAATTTGTGGAAATAAGTGTTCTCTTTTTGTTCAAAACATGAATAAAGACAATCAGGTTTCAGGACTTCAAAAGCCTTTTAAAGAGCCTAAATGTTTTCATTTCATGCTACTTTTTCTGTAGCTAAAGGGCCTCATGTTGGCCTATGCCCGGGGCCTCTAAATGACTAAAACCACCCCTGTTGGCTGATTGGAAGATGTGCTTACTGATTACTCATGCATTGTTAGGAGGAGGAAGACGCTACATGAGTCACTGGTTTGTCCGGGAAAGAAAACCTGAAGGCACACACACACACAAACAAGAGGAGCAGCTGGGAGGCAGCAGCTTTACATCAAAACACACTCACACACACACACACACACACACACTTGGTGGTCAAAACAAAAAAAAAATCATCACTTTGTAACAGGAGCAGCATACATGACTCCGTTCATCCTCACACACTCAGACACCTGCTGCTGCTTAACTGTCCACCTTAAGAAAGTCGTTTTTGTAAATAGATCCACATGAGAAACATCTCACCTCTCCTGGAGTCATATCTGAACGCACTGCATGACAGCATTGTAGTGGCGCCCCCTCTCTGCCGGCAGCAGCACCTCCTGTTTTTTTAAATCCTTCCTTTTGTTTGTTTTTGTCTTGGACTGGAGGCCTGGTTTGTTTACTGACGCCAACCCTGCAGCAAAATAAAAAGGCAGAATTTCCCTTTAAACAAATATCAGCTGGAGGCATGTTTGCAAAGCAGAGCACAGTAAAAAAAAATAAGAAACACGGGGCTGTGTAATTGCATATTTGTGGAGGTGGTCCTCAGGAGGAAATGCGTAATGATTTTGATGGGGAAAGGGGGGAGGAGGAGGGGTTAACCCCTGGTGCACTTGTACCAGGTCTAATTTTCCTACATGACAGGAAACTCTGTTAAGCTGATAATTGCAGCTCCAATTTCATTTAACTCACTCATGTCAACAGTTGTGTTTTGTTTTGAGAGAAGGGGCTGATTTTTCCCCCTCACAGGCTTTCTTCACCTCTTAGAATAAACCGCTTTTACTTTAAATTAAAAACACATTTAGGACAGATAGAATTAACCACAGAATGTATACAACTCACCCATTGATCGGTCTGATACATTTGCCAATAAATACTCAAGAAAAAGCAAAAATTAGACAGTTTGGGCAGTGGCTCTAAACTGGTGATTTGGAGCTAAAAATTGGGTCTGGAGCTTTTTTCAGAGACTACCTTGAGAAAGAAATGTAGTTAAAACCAAACAATGCCAACGGGCCCTCAGTAGACATTACATTCATACATTTCTTTTTACTCCATTCTGCAATAAAAATGAGTAAATTTTAAATCTCTCTCTTAGTCTTAAGATCTGGACCTTTCTTGCGTAAAAATGCTGTTTTTTTTTCATTCTAATGTGTTTGTTTATCTTGCTGTATGCTTACATGTCCTCTCAGGGTCTTGATTATGATGTAATGAAATAAACTTTTGACTCACAGATCAGGGTAGCAGTTAGGTTGAAAATAAAAATCAATCGAGCATATTTTTTTAACTGACCAAAATAATAATTGTGTTTTTTGTCAGGGCATTTAATCGATCATTTTATTTTAGATCAGGTGTAATTAATGGCAAAATAATAATTATCATTCTAACTATAATGATAAGAAAATTTGTTTGTTCTCATCTTTTTACAGGGTAATAGACTGTGCCCTCTTCAGCTCATTGATCTACGCTTTCATACTAAGTTTATTAACATAACAATCACAAAATAAAAACTCCATCTTTAAATTATAAAATTGTTTTAATAACAAGGATTTCTCTTTATTCGGCTTTAACAATGTTATAGAGATGACACACCAGATTTAACTAGCCTATATTTTTGTAACAAACTAAATATTTACCAATAACAAAAGATAATCATAGAAACATTGTTATTTCCATATATATGTATGTCAGATTTTGTTATGTTTTCTTCTTGTTTGTAATTACCGGTGTTTGAATTTGATTTTTTGGTTTCATTTATTGAGAGAGGGGCCCCATGTGACCCAACAAGCACAGTAGCAAGGGAAAGAATCTGCAGTTACATTATTGTTTTCTGTGCATGACTCCAAAGGTACAAACCCATAACCACCTGAAACTGACCCACCAAATGGAATAAAACCTGTTGCCTGTTTTGGTGCTTGACAGGCATCTATCTCAGACCTTGGGTGCAATTTTAAAATATTTGTTTCATCATGTCTTGTTTTTTTTTTTTGTTTTTTTTTGATCAATCGAAGATCAAAATTGAAACATTTTTACTGAATAGGCTACAAGTGGTTACATTTTTCTGAAAATTGGGTCTTTTTTCCTTTGAGTGAGGACATTATGGGTTAGCTAACCAGCTAGGCAAGCGCAGTTCAAATCACTGATTTAGGGTTTGTCTTTTTAATCTATTAAAAAATGGGAAAAAATCAGTTCAGGCTCCTGATGCAAAAGTAAGAGCTTCCATTTGCCAAGTCGTCAAAATTATTTGAGCACAATCAACAACTACCACCAATCTTTTCCTCAAAGCTATTAAATGAGTTTATTAACCTCGAATGGAAAAAGGATTTGCGTTTCCCTTCCTGTCGCAAGCAAGATGGCGGCCCATGGAGGGAAACCCGCTCTCTATAGTGTGTATATTTATAATTGATATTTCTAAGTGATTGAAGACAAATTTAATATCAGACTATGTAATTTTAAGTCTAGAAGAAATTGACTGGACTGATATGACCAAATAAATGCTGTTTAGTTTTTGTAGCCTACATGTTCTAAAAATAATAAATACGTTCAAATATTTCTATTTCGACGTTAGTGAGGGAGCATCTTTAAATGTCACTAAATCCCTCTCAAACAGCTCAAATCAAATAAAACCCTTGAACGTAATCTGACTTTATCTTTCACTTGATCTAAACAGTATTCCGGTGCATACAGCTGAAATAGTATTTTGTGGATTTAGACAGAGTTAAACCCATCTGCTCAATGAGCCATTCGTCCTTTCAATTTCCCTCCATATTTTAAAAAATAAACCCTCCGGTAGGCTCTCTGTTCATGTCAATTCGACGAAGTGCTTTGAGTTGAGCCATTTCTTTTCCTTTGGTTTCTGCCAGAACAGCTAGAGTTCGTGGTTTTATTTAATTCGTTTCCATTGCAACAAATAAAAAACGACTATGCATTTCTTAATTACTGTGACTGCCAATCAAAGTTAAGTCAGTTCAAATGAGAGCTTAAAAAAATAGATTTTTTCTTTGATTTTCTTTCACTGCACTAATTCATATTATTTGAGAATACTTAGGCTACATATCCTAATTAACAGTTCGTGTTTCTTGTCCCATCTTCCTTTATTAGGCCTATCATTTTTATTCATAAATTTTATGTAATTCTTTTTATTATTTTTTTTTCCCTGTCGAAACAGAAGATCTCTGAGTGTATTCTGTTTTATCAGCAATTTAATAAGCGTCTTATTTTCTAATCTTGATTACTAACATCTTTGCTCTTCTGTGTTTCCCCATGAATTGAAGATAGGGTTTCTTCAGTCGTCAAATACATTCTTCTGACATATTCTTTAACCTTGTGCATGGATTATGGGCTGGAGGGTTGGGGTCTTTTAGGTTTTTATACAGTCCTTGTATCTGTCTGTTTGAATACATGTAAATGACTGTGCTACATTAATTTGTATGAAAAGAGCTGTACAAATAAACCTTACTGATTGATTGAGTTGATTTCACTGTTTGGCTGAAGTTTTTCTCTACTGACTGATTGCATTACAGATTTATCCTCTACTTTTGGATCAAAATTAAAATCATTACTTTAATTAATTGGAAAGAAACGAAATCCAGTCTCAGTTTAATGCAGCCTTTATTAGGCTAAATGAAATTGGTCAAATAGAAAAGGGAAAAAGGAAAAAGGAAAGAAAAAGGAAAAAGTGATTTGAGTTTGACCAATCTAGGGATGAAAACACAGACTGACTCATGTGAGTTTACCAGAAATGCAGTGACTAAAACTCTGACCATTCAGGACATTTTGCTGTCTTAATTTCCCGGCTGCTGTAAACTGTCCGTGACTTTAAGGAGAGGACACAAAATGCGCAACGACAGTAAGGAATCCCTGCTCCATCCGTGGAGATGAATAAGAATATTTTTGCATGAAGCAACGAGAGCCAGCCTCAGTGCTGCATTTGCCTACTGCTCCTGGTCTGAGGAGTTCGGCTCTGGTGGCGGTGTTGAAGGAGGTGGAGGCGGAGGGAAGGCGAGAGAGAGAGAGAGAGAGAGAGAGAGAGAGAGAGAGAGAGAGAGAGAGAGAGAGAGAGAGAGAGTCCACATCTTGAAATAATCTGCCCCCCCGGGCTGCTCGGGTTAAAGGAGGAGGCGCGGCGCAATGTGGTAGAGATATTAGAGAAACCCGAGAGCTGCTCATCAGACAGCTCATTTACTGAAGCACTGAGCTTTTACACACAGACGGAGAGCATGAAGACCCGGGCTCAAGTGGGCTAAGTGTCCACTAAGGATACAGAGAAACATTTAGGGCTAGAGGATGCGCTAATTTAATCACGTTTACGCAATAGGAGACGCACAAAAACAAAAGCATAAAGGTGCTATTAAAGTCCAATTTGACTTGTAAATAAGCGAAATTCAGCCCATTACAGAAACAGATCATTTGTCTTTACTTATATTCATTACAAGATTATTTTTCAAATGACGCCAAAGAAAAGACAGAATTTCCCACAACTCTAAAATCTTGGTGGTTCTCGTGTTTTTTGTCCAATAACGCATATTTTTTGTTTGTTTCTGTTTATTTTAGCTCCGTTTATTTATCGGTGCTTGTCTGGGAAAAGGGCCTTGTTAATGTTCAGTCTAATAAAATAAATAAAACGTAAAAAAGAGGTGGACGTCTGTACTGTCATGGTTTAGCTGCAGTTTTAAACCAAATTGCGCTCAATATGCGTGGATGATTGGATAAGAATGCAGGGAAATCACAACTCTAACTTGGTGTCTCTTTCTTTCTATTTTATTGTCAATATCTTTTATCCTTATTTATTAATTTGCGAAAGGGTTTTCCTTGCTTTGCTGCCTAATGTCTCTGCGTGGATGTCGAATTAGCTAATTTCTTGCTTTGAAATATGCAACACAAATGCAGCAACTAAGAATTTTATTCCCTAGTTTATGGTTGGATAAATCTGGTCATCACTCCAATATTCTTGTCAATTTCAATCCAACCCATGTCTTTTACCATTAATCCAGGGGCTCCCATTTCTCATTTTCCCAGCTGTGTCCCACAGCAAAAATGAAATTCAAAACATTTCATTTCACTAAAAATCCCTCAACAAAGTGACCATAAACTCAACGCCTTCCCTGTGAATGAGTTGAAGTTAAAACATTAATTTTCCAGGTCACATCTTCACCCTCTCCCAACATATTGAAAGAGAGACGGTGGGTGGGGGGGGTAGACTCTAGTGCAGATAAAGAAATGTGATCTATACGGCTCAAACCAACAACTGCCCCACCAAGAAGCAGTGTGTCGCACAGAACTCATTTACTAATGGATTGGTTTAGTGTTTCACCCAGCAGAAAAACACTGGAGCCAGTGCGGTGCCCGTCTAATCCCTGAAATATAAATGTGCATGCATGGGGCTGAGAGAGCTGGGAGCTCTGCAAAAGCGTGTGGGGGTGAAGTAAAATGGATTAAACCGAAATATAAAGATTTAGCTACGTCTTTTAACCACACACTTTCAGATTTATAAACTTTCAAAAGGCGTGATTTGTTGCCTTAAAACAGTCTGAAAATTTTCTCTAATTTGTCAAATATTGCTTCAGATGTTAATATATTTGACTTATTTTGATCGTGTTTTTGCACTTTCTCATCTCTCTCTCATTTTCTCTCTTACACTCGCACGCTCTCTTGAGTGGCTGATATCCTCCTGGTACTCTATATGTCCCCTAACACGTTTGGCAGGTAGTGTAGTAAAGCTTTTCTCAAATAAAAAGCCGTGTGTAATTGCGCGCATGGAGCCACCTATCAACTGCGCTTATTAAATTATATCGCCTCATAAAATAAACGGCTTGGCTAATTAATGGAAGCTGGGCTGACTTAAAAATGTTCAGTCTGTGTGCAATTAAGGCGGTGGGCGTTTACCTCTATCAGCTGTGTGGGTAAATAGACTTAAATATATATGGACATGACTAAAATCAATCAAGGATTTAGATTTTTTGAGTGTTTTGGCACTACACTCCATATAATGTGTGGTATACTTTCGCAAATATGTTTTAGCCGGTGAAAGAGTATTAAGTTTCACCAAACAGATGAAGAAGTTTGGTGTTTTTGTGGGTTCACCCTCCATTGACTGTGATTACTGATAACATTTGGATGAGACGCACAGTGTGGTTTGTCCCATGTGGCTAACTTGAAAGCATATATAGTCCCCACCAGTAGAAGATGCATATTCACACAGCATGTTAATACGGCTTTTTAAGAGGTCTCTAATAATTGATTAGTGTTTAGGTGCCGCTCTGCTCCCTCAGCTGCAGCGCGAGAGGGACTGTGGGGGCGGGAGGTGCATGCAGCGCTCCTATTTCAGCCCCTGACGCACTGCCTCTGGGGAGGAAACGGAGCCGCAAACTTCAGTCCTGCTCTGCTGTACACGGTGCAGGGCAGAGAGAGAGCCAATCACCGAAACGCACAGGCTCCCTTTAAGCCTGACATATCTGCAACAGGAACAAATTGTCCCAACAATCAACATCCCCAATCTGCTGTGCGCATCAGGGGCCGGAGAGGAGCTTGGAGAGCCCACAGGCCCGTGCTGCGCGGAAGGATTGCGCTGGATTGCATCGCGAGAATAAGCTCAAACTTACGCAAGAAAATAAACGACAGCTTTCACTCTGGATATTGACATTAGGGGCGGAGGAGCGAGCTCGGACATCATGTCTATACTGCCGTCCTTCGGGTTCACGCAGGAGCAAGTGGCGTGCGTTTGCGAGGTGCTGCAGCAGGGAGGAAACTTGGAGAGGCTCGGCCGCTTCCTGTGGTCGCTCCCCGCCTGCGATCACCTCCACAAGAACGAGAGCGTCCTCAAAGCCAAAGCCGTGGTGGCATTTCACCGTGGGAACTTCAGGGAGCTCTACAAGATCCTGGAGAGCCACCAGTTCTCTCCCGCACAACCACCCGAAGCTGCAGCAGCTGTGGCTGAAAGCGCACTACGTGGAGGCGGAGAAGCTGCGCGGACGGCCGCTCGGAGCTGTGGGGAAGTACCGCGTCAGGAGGAAATTCCCGCTGCCCCGCACGATATGGGACGGAGAGGAGACCAGCTACTGTTTTAAGGAGAAGTCCAGGGGCGTCCTGAGAGAGTGGTACACACACAACCCGTACCCGTCCCCGCGAGAAAAGAGGGAGCTGGCCGAGGCCACGGGACTGACCACCACGCAGGTCAGCAACTGGTTCAAAAACAGACGGCAGAGGGACAGAGCCGCGGAGGCCAAGGAGAGGTACGAGGATACTCAGAATTTACAATGCGCCTGTCGTTTACACAGAGGGACATTCAGTTTATCATTATGTTTATCATTTCAGAGATGTCTTAGAGAATTATTTAGTTTTTGTCTGAAAAACTATTTGGACAGAACCAGAAATTTACTTTAGGCCATTTACGCCGGGTCGTTGCAGTTGTTCTTATACAATATATCTATATAAGAAATATAAACACACAAAACAAACAGAAATAAATAAATAGCTATACATATGCAGAACTAAGAAATACTAAAATGTGACTATAAGCTTCCTAAGAAGCCTCAGTTATGTGTACAGATGGAAGAGAAAATAATTTTTTTCGGAAGAGACCAAATAAATTTTCTTAAATAATTTTCTAATCTTTTTAAAAAATATATTTTCAGTAATCCATTAGTATAAGGGGCAGATGTGTACACAGAGGCTTATTGTTGACATTGTTAACCTTCATCTAAATAAATGACCCTGTTTGACTGCTTCAGCTTCAGCTTTAGCATGAAACTCCTTACATGAATATGTTGGAGGAATATAATGCGGAAAATACACCATGTCTCACTTATGTTGAGGAAGTTTAAGAGTAAGTTTCATGGATTTTTCCTCTAAGTCAATAACACATTTAGGCTTAATTCAGCTTTAAGTTCAGAATAAAATCCCTAATGTGAGATATCTCTCTATATATCTATATATCTATATATCTATATCTATATATATATATATCTATATATATCTATATATATATATATATATATATATATATATATATATATGTGTGTATATATATATATATATATTGAACAAAAAATCTCTAAATTAATTTGCATAAGAAACAAGGGTCGATTTGTGGGTATGATGGGGAAAGCATTCAATATGGCCACTTTTCGAGATTTGACTTGAAGAGAGTAAAAGGGCGATTTAATGAACTATTCTGCTGAATAAACATGCCTTTTTGCTCAATTCAGCTTCAGTTCAAACACAAAATTTCTGAAATATTTTGCATCAGAAACAAGGATGTGCTCCACATCGTATTATGGGGAACACGATGGAGGAAGCGTGCAATGTGGTCACTATCTGAAGAGAGGAGAGGCAAATTTGCTGAACTTTTCTCTTTAAATGATCAATCCTCTCTGACTCGATTCAGCTTTAATTTTATCATAGCCCCCACAATTTTGGAATTAGAAAACAAGGCTGTGTTTGGGGTATTTTGGTGGAAATGTGATGGGTAAAATGTAAACACGGTAAATTTCTGAATTTTATTTTGTAGAGAGTTTAAGTCCCATTTGATATAGACCTTAGTAAATGAAAACTACATCCAGGCATACAATATGACCATTTTAAACATTTTTCGAATGTAACAATAAAGCCAGTTGTCAATCTTTTCTTTTTCTTTTTAGGCTTCAGTTTTGAAATCAATTTCCTAAAATATTTTGCTTTGTAAACAAGCCTATGCTCTCACAGTGATGGGGAAATATGAGGGTAAACGCGTGATGGAGTCACTTTTGGATATTTACTTTGAGAAGAGTTAAAGGAAAACTTAATAGACATGTCCTCTAGATGAAAATGCCCTTTAAATGGTTCACGATTCATTTTAAAATAAACCCAAAAGGTTCCTGCAATTTTAATGTTGTATCTTTATACAGAGGGAAAGCATGGTCACATGATGTAGCTTTAAAATCTGAATCTAAACTTGTTTTATTTTGAAAACTGTATCTTAATAAACATTTCTTGGTTTGCTAATGCCCTGAAAAAAAAATTCGAAAGCTTCTGCAATAAAATCAAGTCTATGTTAAGGAATATTTTTGTTGGAAAATAGACAAAAAGGAAAAATGTGAATTCCAGACAATCTTATTTCGAAATTTTCCTCTATGTAAACAACCCTTTTGACCCGCTTCAGCTTAAAGATAAAATCACTTTAGACAAGTCTGTGATAGAAGAGAGACTATTGTGTAGATATTTCCTCAATCTTATGAGGAAAAATAAATCTATTGGAACATTTTCTTTGAATATTTTAAAGAGAGGTAAGGCTCCTTTTGATGGACTTTTACTCTAAATAAACATTTCTCTTTTGACTTCATATGGTCAGATCTTTTTGATATTCACTTTGAAAAGGATTAAAGGTCAATTTGACAAACTTTTTGTCCAAATAAACATTAAATCGTGACTCACCTCTGCTGTCATTTCAATGTAAAATACCTGAAACACCTTTCATCAGAAATCTTGTCATCATGTTTCTTGAAACATGATGAGAAAAAGCATTGTAGCCACATTTTTTAAAATTCATTTTAAGGAGAGTTTACGGTCAGTCCCAACTCCTCTAAATGAATATTAATTTGGGATTCGCTTCAGCTTTGATTTCAAAATAAAACCCTAGTATCCTTTTAGGAGTATAATCGGGGAAAACAAGCAACATTGACGCATTTTGAAGATATTTTTGCCACAAGGGTCAAATTAGGTAACAATGTACTGTCTTACTGGGTGGAGGCTTCCTGGTTTTAAGATTAATGTGGTAAAAATAGAGAAAACAAAACAAAAATCCGCCGTTTATTTTCTAGGCCCAGGTTAACGATCTGTGTGTGTTCCTGCAAATTAGCCATGCATGCATCTAACCCACAGGCCCCACACACGGTTTCCATGCCACTTTCTGAGCCATAATAGAGCGTATTCTCTCTAACTCTCCCCTTGATTTCCTTTCCAGAGAGAACAGTGAAAACAACAACGCAGGCGGCAACAAACAGAACCAGCTGTCCCCGCTGGACGGAGGAAAGTCTCTCATGTCCAGCTCGGAGGACGAGTTTTCTCCCCCTCAAAGCCCCGACCAGAACTCAGCGCTTATGCTCCAGGGCAACATGAGCCACCCAGGGGCCTCGGCTTACCCCATGTCCGGCCTGGGGGCCCCTCAGCCGGTGCACAGCATGCATGGACACCCGCACCAACTGCAGGACTCCTTGTTGGGACCTCTAACGTCCAGTCTGGTGGATTTGGGCTCTTAAAGAGGACTGCAAGATTTCTTTCATTTTACAAAGAAACGTGAAGACTGATGATCAGATTGAGTACATGTGTAAAATAACACTATAGTAGTCTACATTATAATATAGACAGTCTGTCGTTAAATTTGGGTAGATCAAAATTCCTTTATGCGCTTAACCTGTGTATCAGCCCCTTTTTCAGGAGATTTGCCTCTAAATCTCCAACACATAAACCACAAACAGGATTTGACTGAAACTCTTAAACTCAACGAGACACTTAAATGGACTGGCCCTTTGCTTAATTTATGAGATCTTTGTTGAAAAAGAAAAAAAGGAATATAGCAACTTCCTGCAATGGAAACTAAGAGGTAACGTTTTCATTAGACATGGTAATTAGTTTCCAATAAAACAAAAGTAATACATTTGTCTCTGTGTTATTTGTGTCCCAAAAGTGCAGGAAAAAGAGCAGATGGGGGGTTAGGGTACCAGAGTATAATTCATTGTTGGACCCCCTTTGATTGAAGAAAGAATGAAGAAATAGACTGTAGTGCCACTGTTACGTTTTATACACAGAGGGAAGAAAGAGGAGTCATTTTTCTTCTTAAGGTGTTTTTTTGCTCAGAACAACAACAATAATAATTATGTTACAAACAATTTCAAAATAAAGGTCAAACTCAGTTTATGCTAATTTCTTTAATTCATGCTATGGAAAACAACAGAAAAAGTTAAAGACGGATAGATGGATAGATGGTGAGCTGGAGCTAGGGGAGACTGGGGTTGGTTGTCACACTTTTTCCTCCTATATGCATAAATGGTCATCCAAGGCAGGGAAGTAACAAAGCACATTTACTCAAGTCACTGTAATTAGGCAGTTTTTTGTGTTCTTCTACTTTTTCAAGTCAGTTTTCAACAAGTACTTTTATTTAAAGTATGCTTTTTGAGATGTATTTCACTCAGTCAATTTGTTATAAAATTAAAGTGCTGGGTGAAAATAAGAGATGAAAATCACCATTTTAACTCCAATACTGGTACCAAGTTTTGTATCACAAACCCCATACTGAAATAATCCTCAAAACTTCCTGGTGGATCAGGTCACATAATAGAAATGATAGTTTAATGAAAGATTGATAGAAAAAAAGTACACTTAGTGTCAGTCTTCTAATATCTGTCAGGCAAATGTTTGGCTATTTTTATTCTTATTTGTTTGGTCAAAATATTATATTTATTAAAAAAGCATGACTCCCAAAGTGTGCAAAATACATCTCACTGATGTCTTTAATATCTAATTACATCCTTCTTACACCACACGGTAAAATGTACTCAATATACTCAGTACTTAAATAAACTTTAATTTTAAACAAAATAGGTGTTACTTTTACTGAAGTAGTTTTTTTTTTTTAAAGTGATACTTTAACTTACTGAAGTAATATGTTCCCAAAGTAAATGTGTTTTTACTTGGGTAAGATATTCGTGAACTCTCTCCACTCCTGTATCCTACAATGGTCCCAAATTAGATGAATTGGGAATCATTTGTTTGTTTTTTACATTATTATTGTGTGAGTTATTAACCATAGACACTCTGACCCACTGTGGAAATGTTGGGAAAAGGTTTCAAAATCCTTACCATCATTATTCCACATTGTCTGCTTTTTTGAATTGTTCTCTAAAGCATTTTAAGACTCGGTTACATGTGAAAACCAGCCTTGCAGTTTTATGCAAGCTTCCACACAGATTTATCTAGCAAGATGAAATTAGGCACAAATTGAAGCCATTGCCTTCAACGTCAAAGGAAATGTGAAAAAAAAAAAAAAAAAAAAGGTTTTACCTGCAACTGTTAATACAAAAAAATAACACGTATGAAAAGCAACTCGGACCCACAAACACTGAAGATGTCTTCTCAGTTCAGTGTTTTGTGTTTGATCCATCAGGACAAATAAAAAGGTCTACATGAACATGATGAAACAGCATGTCATTGTTTGGCTGTAAGTGTGACAACCAACATGAGTAACAACCAATCCCGGTCTCCTGTGCATGTTTTTCTACAACTACTAAAACTATTATTGAACTATCTAAACAAAATAAATTATTAAATTTGGTTCTCCAAGCAGATAGTAGACCACCTTGTATTGGTAGAACTGCTGGGCTGCCAGTAAGATTATTCTACTTCTTTTAGAACTCCTGGGCTTTTATTTTGACACAAACACTTTTGCGACCATCATGCCCATCTCGATTCATTCTTTCATTTATTACCATGACATTAAAACACAAAAACGACCAAAACAAAATCTTGACCTTGATTTGAAACTATTTTCTTTCGCTCTCTGTTTGTTTTGGCTTTAAACAAAAAACTGAGAACTCATTTCTGAGTTTTTACTTTTATCAAATGTGGTCCAACCTTGCCTTAAATCAGGGGTGGGCAACAGGCGACCCAGGATCATATGTGGCTCTCCAACTCACTAAATGTGACCAGTCATTAAAATCAAATAATTGCTGACACAAAGCAAACATGACACAATCCACAAAATATGACTCAACCTGAGATACCAGTAGCTATGACTCCATGCACAAATAAGGATATTTTATAGAAATAATTTTACGTAATCTAGATTGTTGGTAAATATTTTATTCTTTGCAAGTCATTAAATAATATACTTTACCATTACTGTTTCTTTAAATCTCTTTAATGAAGCATTAGAATAAAATACTGAACTAAAAATATATAATACTTGAATTAGAATATATGAACTGTGGCATTATTTATTTATGACAGCTTTGTATTTGCTGTTTTTATTTATTTAAATATAAATACATTTGCCCCCATCATCATTTGTAACAATGCGGCCCTCAGGCAGGGAAAAGGTTTTATGAGGCCCTCTTGGTATCAAAGTTGCCCATCTCTGCCTTAAATTATGTCTAGTACAGCCTAAATTACACAATGTTCTGGTACCAATACCATACTGCCCCTAAAACTAGGCTAAATATTTCCGGGGTCACTGTCGATAAAACGTAGACAGTTAATTGAAGGAATTGACATAATCAATTTTCTTTTTTAACACTGATAGAAAACTTTAAAACATCAAAATCACTGAAATTGGAAAGTTTAAAGGTAAAAAAAAAAAAAAGCCAAGCTAGCAACAAGCCCACACTGTTTGTAAATGAACGCACATGACAGTTACCACGAGTCAGTTTGTGTTGAAGATCAAAGCCTGCTCTACCAGTTCTTCGCTCTTTTACAATAATTACGGTAATCCATAATTTCATCCATGAAGCCATAATGGGAAATTTAATTATACAAATGT
The DNA here is from genome assembly GCA_037902135.1 of Cetoscarus ocellatus. NCBI lineage: Eukaryota > Metazoa > Chordata > Actinopteri > Labriformes > Labridae > Cetoscarus > Cetoscarus ocellatus. Next base: position 728,074 of record JBAMNC010000804.1, on the reverse strand, counting down.
GAGTCAACAGCAGCAGCTGTCTGTCAGGAGGCTTTTATTTACTGACGGAACAGCCTTTGAGTATCGCGTCTGCTCTATAATACATGTCTGACTGAAGGAGAAAGCCTTTTTTTCCTCAGTGAGTGCTGCGGATCATTGGCTTTTTGTTGCCGTGTTTTCTTTGCTCTCTCCCAGAGTTTGTCCTGTCGGTTCCGGGCCATGGGAAAGAGCCAGTGCTCCAGTTTTTATATACCAGCTCTGGATATTTAGAGAGAGAAGAAAAAAGAAAAACATCCTATATGAGAGGGAAAGTCCTCTGCCTGAGTAAATGTCCTTCAACAAGACAAACCAGGAAACACAGTATAGGCTATATGAGGAAAAAAGGTTCAGCCTTCAGCTGCCTGTGTGGCCTGGGTGCCCTTTTACCAAAACACACATCCAATATAAACCAACAAAAGTCGCCTGATCATCAAACAGAAAAAAAGATGAGCAAAGAAATTACCAAATAAATAAATAAAAATGAATAAATAAATAAATAAATACTATGGTAAAACAACCAAAACATTTCTAAAAGAAACTAATTTAAAGTAAGCTGCCAATGAAGCCCAGTTAACCTTTTTGAGACAAACAAACAAACAAAAAATGAATAAAACAAAATGAGAAACAACGCACCAAAAGGCAGACTCTAAAAGCAAAAGAAAGATCAATGCCTGTTAAGCCAAAAGAAAGACAAAATGATAGGGGGAAAATGAAAAAACAAACAAACAATAAATGTAACAAGAAAATCCTAAAAAAAAAAAAAAAAAAAAAAAATGATTTTAAAGGTAAAGTAAAGATCAAAAACTCTGAGTCAGCAAAAAAAAAAAAAAAAAAAAATAGGCTGAGGAAGACAAATACACAAAAAAGACAATAAATAAATCAACAAATAAATAAAACAAAAAAAAAAAATCCCAATAGAAAAATCCTGTCATTGTCAAACTCTTTGTCAAGCCTAGGTGTCACTTGAACAAAAACAATTAAATAAACAAATAGATTAAATAATATGAAACAATACAACAATAAAATACACAAGTAAATAAGAAAAAAAAGCTTCCTGAAGAAAAAAACGTTGAGCTTGCTACCTGCATCTAAAATTCTTTAAATAATTACAAACTGCACAATAAATGAACTAGGAAGGAATATAAATAAATGAATGAATAAATACATACAATCTTTTAATAATATTTTGACATACAACAGGAAAGACTTAGAAAGATTGATAATTCCCAATTTATTCCCAATGTAAACTACAAAAATCATACGAAACATGTACATTCAGATCAGGGGAGGCAGGTGCTCAGTCTAAAAAGACAAAGATGAGGAATTGGAAAAATGGCTTCAACAATGTAGGGCTTCAAGTTTCACATCATTTATGGTTTTGACAATAAACAAACACAAAAGAATAAAAAGAATAATTTCTGCCAACAACTATTCTTATTCTACTTCTGCCGATAAAACAGTGAGTAATATGATCGAATAATATTTAGAGATCCTAGCAGCACTAACAGTAACAAACTGCAGATTATTTTTGGGACAAATTCTGGGAATATTTGTCCAGAAAGCTTGACTCTTGTGAGGACAACTCTCTCTCACTGTCCTGTCCCCTGCCCCCCTCGCTCTCTTTGGGCTCATGTCAGGGTAAATTGTTTTGAGCAGAGAGCACGGAGGATTTCCTGAGCATAATCTGAAACAGTCGCTGCTAGCATTACTGCCTGATTGCAAAGATTGCAGGGCTGCAGGGCTGCAGCGCCTCGGCTTCACTGGAGGGACCTTGAGATATTCTGCATCCTGGAGGCCTTCCCCTCTCTCTTTCTCTCTCTCCCTCTCAGGTCGACTAAAACACCAGACCTGTGCCCCCCTCTTTCACCTAAATCTCTCCATATGTTTGTGTGAGTGATGTGTCTGTCTGCTTGTCCTCAGCAGACCTTCCATCATCAGCCTTCAGCTCATTTGTTTTCCATTCTTACCATTTCATCTTTGTGTGAGTTAGAGAAGTTGGAAAATAAGCCAGGTTATAGTTTTAAGAAAAGTAAAAATGCAAATTTGCAGTTTTCAAAATAATGTGGAGGTCATGCATGGAAAATAACTTTATACATTTGACATTTCAACAGCGCAGTGCTTCAAGTATTCGACATAATAGTACTCCTCATGCAAAAAGTCTGTGTGAGCAGTTTTATATGCATAGCGCTTATCCTAGTTCTTTATGTTTGGTTAATAAATACAACTACAAAATATTATTTGTAATTCTGTTTCTGGTGAATTTTTAGCAAAAGTAACAGCATCAAGAGGAAGAACAAACTGACAGAGTTTAGAGTACTAAAACAGCTTTTAATAGGCTTAATTGGAGTACACATTTCAATACTTCAAATCCAACCCAGTGTCATCTAAGTTAGTTTAAAAAGTGCATTTAAAAACTACAAAAGTTAAATGTTAAATTATTTAAAATTTTCATTTTCAATATTATTCTTCTGTAACATGACAACCTTAAGACAAAAAACCTTTAACTTTAAATGTATCCTTTGCAAGGCTGATTCACATGCTGCAAAAACACCACAATAAAACTTATCACATGTTGTAAATAGGCTATAACACAAGAGGAAGTAAAGTCATATTGAATATCAGCACTGTTCTGATTTGGTTTTAGGCGCAAAGCTACAGCGATTGTGAAAAGTCCCAGTAATGGTGGTCTGTAAATTAGCTCACACTAAATGCTTCCCACCCAATCAGATTGCTTGGTAAAAACTGATTGTGAATTAAACCATATCACACAAAAGGGGGTGATATCGTCCTGAACATGTAGCCTCACTGTAGCCTCCAGTTCAATCAGATTGCTCAGTCAGACATGACTGTTGTATAACTGAGCAATATAATACAAAACAGAGTCCTGTTGTACTGAAAATCAGCACTGATGTAATTTGGTTTTACAAAGTCACAGCAGCACACATACTGAAAAGTTCATGTGATGCTGAACTGTATATCAGCACTCACTGAGTGTAGCTGGTCTAATCAGACTGCTTAGTCAAACATGACTGTTGTATAATTAAGTAATATCACATGAGAGGGGATGATATTGTATTGAATATCATCACTAATTCTGTATCTTGTAATATAAAACAGTCCAAGTGCTGTTGTACTGTTTATGAGGACTTATGGAATGCCCCCTGTCCACTGTCATTGCTGTCACTACTGTATAATGGAGCAAAGAAGAGAGTGTTGTACTGGATATTAGCACTGCTGGGATTAGGTTCTAGGTGCAAAGCTACAGAAATGAAAGAAACTAATGTTGTTCTGTATATCAGCACTAATGAAATGCTCCTGTCCAATCAGATTTCTCCCTCACAATGGAGCGTTGTATGATTAAGCCATTTTACAGGAGAGAGGGAGCGATACTGTAATAAATATCAGCAATGCTGTGATTTGGCTTTAGGCGTAGAGTCAGAGCAGTACAGTCCCGATGGTGATGTGCTGCACAATAACACTCATTAAATGCCTCCTGTGAAATAAGATTGCTTGGTCAGAACTGAGTGCTATATAATTAAATATCACATGAGACGGGGTGATGTTGTGCTAAATATAAGCATTGCTTGGTCAGTGACACGAAGCCACAGTAATATACATCAGATATGTTGTGATGTTGTACTGAACATCAGAACCCCTCCAGTCCAATCAAATTTCTTGGAAGTGACTGTTGTATAATTAAGCAATACCACAGGGGAAGTCGTGGTATTGTGCTGAATATCAGCACTGCTGTGGCTCAGTTTGAGGCAGGAGTCTGCAGCAACACGCACAGTGAAAAGTCAAGGTGATATTGTGCAGTATGTTTGGATATAAATACATATTATACAGTATTTTTGGTGTTTGGATTGGTTGGAGATCAGTTCAGAGTGTACCCTGCCTCTCGCCAAATGACAGCTGGGCAGCTGGGACAGGCTCCCCCATGATCAAGAAAAGGGATAAGTGGTATAAATAATGGATGGATTGATTGGATCTTCTACTGAATATACTAGTTTACAATGACCAGGTAGTCTAATTGGACAGTGGACTTTGAATCAGTGTGTATAATCAGTACAACATCACTCCATTGAAAGCAAGACGGCTGATAAAATATGATCTTTATTACTTTAAATTTGGTATTGAAACATTAGACACTAGAAACATAGTTACTCGGTAAAGCTACAATTAAGATCACAAACTGTAGTTCAACTTAAGAAAACATGAAAATATAACAACTTTTTTTTATTCATTCAAAATATTTCATAAAAAATGTAACAGTTACTTTTCTATGTTCAACAGTATTTTCAGAGTAAAGTTTTTGAGTCACAATGCAGATTATGGTAGTATTACAAGAATATTTTAAAGTAGAAAGTTTGTATCAACATCCTGATTTGATTTGTTTAAAATGATAAAGTTCTTAACTTGTGCCTCAGTAATATTGTTCACGCTTACTAAAACAACAACAGAATATTAAGCAAAGACCTAAATGTCTCTGAGTGTTTCCATGTCAAATCAGCAGGGGTCAGCAGAGAGCAGGGGTCCTCAACATCACATCTATCTCTAACCACAGCACGTGTCTGTGCCCGCTGGCACACAGTGCGGCTGAATATTCACAAATTAACAAACAGGTGATCACAAAGCCACCAAAGTGCCTCCCTCATACCTGTTAATCTAATGACAACATGTCCCACAGCGTACATAGACACAGCGGGGGATTAAAGCAGCTCTGTGCCACATGACAGAGGGAGGCGAACAGAGTCACCTTCAGGATGTGCTGGAGACTAAAATCAATCCAGCTTGGAAACTCTGACAGTGCTTTTAATCAAGCTCAAATCCCTGCTTCCCGGATGTGTCTGCAGCCATAAATCTATGTGCATCTTCCTCTTATCTGCGGAGCAACAAGAGCTGCAGCATCAGGGGCAGTTTCAGTCATATGGGGCCCCCCAAGCAAAGACCTACAGAGCGCAACAGTGCGGTCTGGAAGTAAAAAACCTTTTAGTTTTCTGCATCATGGATTTTGATTTGGTGCATACTGTCATGAGCATCCAAGGTAGACTTACCATGAGCAACCTGAGAGTGAAATGATGGTACACGCTCATGAGGACAAAAGCGCATGTCATCAACCTTGTTTGAAAAAAAAGAAGAAACAGAAACAACCTTGCTTATGATCTCAGGCAAAAACAACATTTTCACATATCACAGAAATGTCTCATGGAGATGTTTCAACAGCTGCCTATGAGCTGTCAGCTGCTGAACTATAGTATGTGACAACAAATACAAAAATGTTACAATACAGATTCAATGTAGAATGTAAGACTGACCGTTATCAAACTATGAAAAGCTATCATTCACAATGAATGTAAGGAAATGCAAAAGATTGTGGGATACATACTTCCTTCATACCCTTAAAACGCATATGAAGTCTTGTTCTTTTTCTCTTCTCTCTGTTTTTGATTGTTTCCAGGCCTTTTCTATCTTTACTGTGGTACTGAGGACAGTGTATAGGCATAGAAAGTGGGGATGGAGAGAGGTGGAAGACATGCAGGAGAGTTTAATATAAGAACTTTTAGAAATATCAGCAGAGGATTTGAATGAGTTTTTTATTTACAAGTGGGTGAAAACTGTTGAGCTCCACATGAAGCCCCCCCATTTATCATAGCAAATGAAGAGAACATTTGGAAGAATCCTCTTTCAGGTCACAGAGCCGGAGAGCCAAGGGTCATACTCAAATCTTACATATAGTATCACATACTACTAGCTCATAACCAAGAACATTTTTAACTAAATGTGCCAAACTTGATGATTTCAATGTGTCTCTAGGGCACAGATCATCAACTGTATTTGTAGAGAGGCCCGTTTTTTGGTAACAATAGCTATGGGGTGAGTGAAATTATAGAAATGCTACATATTTGTCTAATTAATGTATAGAGCGATTGAGATATTTTGGCAGCTTCTTATGGTGCTGTCATGTCTCCATCACTGGGTTTGATTTCAGTACTCTCATTCTCATAGTTCAATATCAGCTAATAACGGCTGACAGGTGGTTAATGGAAAACAGATCAAGCATGAAGACATTCATGATAAAATTGTTTCAATTGCTGTTGTTATGGGGTTGGTATTTGTAGGTATTTAATGACAAAATGATACCCTTAAAACACAACAAAACTGTTCTTCCTCACATTTTCTGAATGCAATATTACTCCAGGGGCCTGATGGGAAGCTGTGGGGAGGCCTGATAGGTCCCCTGGGCTGCTGATTGGCGATCACTGCTCTTGGACATGCCATTTAGCCACTGAGAATTCCACCAATTTTTTACTTTAAAATGTTTGTAGGGAAAAGACAACAAAAACAAGAAGCCACAAAACACCCAATATTGGGTCATGTATTGTTTTTAAATATCATGAACTGTAGGCAAATGCTTCCACACTTTGTAAAAGGGAAAGTCAGGAAATCACTTGCTCCTGGCAAGTTTTCCAAATGTTGACAAAAATTTTGTGCAGTTTAAAAATGTCAACATTTCTTTTTCACAAAATGAAACATTACTGAGAATTGATAATGTTCTGTAATTTTTTACAACCAATTATGTGATATTTTTTAAGGTCAAGGTCAAGGCAAACTTTATTAACCCTGAGGGACAATTCGTTTTACAGCAGCAGTGAACAAACAATGTACAAACCAAATCTCATTGCTTATCGGAGTCACCATTACAAGTACCATCTCCCATCCGGAGTCAGGTTCAGCACATAGAGAATTCAGATGTGGAAATATTGTCAATGGTTTTGAACAATTTAGACAAAATTCAGGAGTTTTGGGGCCATTTTTGAAGGTATTTGGTGTCTAGGATGTCTGCTTTGGTTGCTATGGTATCAAACAGTTTTCAGTATAGTTTGATTTCCACTTAAACCATATAAAGGCTACCAGTTCTTGTCCTGTGCCAAACATCTGCTTTCTAGCCCACAATCTATATTGATGGGAATGTTGAGTTCCACATGAAGCCCCTCCACAGTATGTGCAGCAAACAGTGACTGATAAAGGACGGTGTCAGTGGCAGTGGGAGCAGCTGCTGATAGCAAACAGAGGCTCATGCAGTCATTTCATTGGACATAAGTGGCAGTGGCTCTAAATCAACAGCAGGAAAGGGCCCTGACGTGTGCAAATAAACACGCAGCATAGCCTGCATGAGCGCAAGCCTGCTGCCTCAGCGGGCTACATGTTTTCTCTGGCCTCAGAATCAGAGAAAAATCTATCAAATCAGGACAGAATCTGAAGTTCAGGCTGCTTCTCAGCGGCATGTTTTTGTGGTCTGGTGCCTGCAGGTAGCTTTACCCCAACATGGGAGCTGAGTGTGAGACAGTCCCAGGTATCCATAACCACAGAGGGGGGAGGCAGGCGGGTGATGAGGGACAAAAGGATCTTTTCAGGTCTGCCTCAGAGGGGCAGGGTGGCTGGAGCAGGAGTAGAGAGGGGAGGAGGGGGTGCTGGAGAGATTTTCTTACCAATGATGCATGGATCTGACAATGTTCCTGCCTGGACGTAGCCAGAGGCAGATGCAGGCAGAGTGTGTGTGTGAATGTGTGTGTTTAAACTGAAGAGCAGAAAGGGCCTGTTTCAGTCATTTGGAGGCCACAGGCAAAGACCAATGTAAGGCCCCTCGTCATTTGGCAAAAAAAAAATAATCATAGCTTGCAAACAATGCATTTTGTGGCTTTTGAGGAGCTTTTGAAGATTAGAAACCTGATGAGTGTTAATCTTTTGTCAGCAGAGGACCAAAGGCACTGTCTAAATATCACAAATATGATGGCAGGATTTGGAGAGCTTCATAACTTGCTCCTCCAGTGAGGAGAGTGGGTTTCCTTTGCTTTTTGAAATGTTGTCAGCATATTTGTGCAATTTAGACAGTGTGCAGAATCTCCCAAAGTTCTTGACAAAAAGAGAGAGCACTATCTAGATCAGGGATGGGCAACTTTGGTAACTAAAAGGGCCACATTAATTTTGTCCTCACTGACATGGGGCCGCATTGTTGAAATTGGACCGATACACTTGTGGCTTTCAGATTACTAACTGGTTTATTTTACTAGCAGTTTAGTTTTTATTTTAACAAACATTTAGCAATTCATAATGGGGGATATCAAAAAAAATGACAGCAAACTATAGCCCTCTTTTCTTGGAAATGTTGCTATTTTCATGGTAGATTTTGCTGTGTTTCCTTCACTGAATGCATTTCCTTATATTTCAAATTGACTGGAGGGCCATACTAAGAGAGAGGGAGGGCCGCATGTAGCCCTCGCACCACCAGTTGCCCACCCTTGATCTAGATCCTTAGTTCCCAACCTGCAGTCTAAAACCAGCCAGGGGAAGCGCCTAAGATCTCAAGGAGGGCACAAGGCTCTATCGGCTTTGGGAATATCAATACAAAGTTAACATAAATCAATGATAACACATTCACATACTTTCCACCAAAGTCTGTTCATTAAAATTATTGTGAAGGTCAATTCTATTTGGATTTATACAATGAAAATAATCAAAACTGAAATCAGGTTTGGACAACATTGCATCATTTTCTCTCTTTTTGGGTCTTAACTCCTTTTTAATACAATTAGGGGTCTCCAAAGGAGAAAAGTTGGAAACCACTGGTCAGGATTGTAAAATACATAAATGAAGTAAGAGACTGAAAAGCCTTCTCCTTGCCAGTTTCACCCCCCCGTGCCAATGTTAATGAATTTGGGTACTTTAGACTGTGTCAGGATAAATTCTTGCAATTTTAAGCACCTTTAAAAATTGAAGCTCTTTTAGTATTATTATTAATTTGCTGGAAATTTGCCATGAAAACGAAAAAAAAATGCATTAACAACATGTGAAATACTGAATGAAACTGGCAGGTAGTCCCAGCCACTGCTAAAATGCCAAATACACCCTTATTAGTTTAACTGGTGACTCTAAGTTGAATGGTTGTCCGTCTTTCTATGTGGCCCAGTGATTGGCTGGTGACCGGGGTGTACCCTGCCTCTCTCCATATGTCAGCCGGGATAGGTCCTGACCCCGGAAAGGATAAGCGGTATAGGTGATGGACAGACAGATTATAAAGTATGAAAATCTATAAAAATGAATTAAAAACAAACTTCTGAAAAAAATGCTTGAAAAAACAGCGGACAGGTCTTCTGACATGGGATAATTCAAATATGCTGGCAATGTTTGAGTGGGAACTCTAACTACTTGTTCAAACATTCTCAACCTATATGTGCTATTAAGACGATTTAACAAAATCTACCTGCAATATTCTTAATCTATTCTTAGTCTATGGCACTCAATTAAAAGTGCTAGAGGACAGGAACCTCCACTGAGTCTGAAGTGCACAAATGTAATGGCCACACAGCCATGCAAACTGATCAGTAAACACCAGCATGAGGACCAAAGAAATGTTGCTTTTGGTCATTTAAAGACATTATTCAATTTTGCATATACATCACCTAATGACTCTGGTTTCATTTGAGCTTCAGCTTATATCCTTGTCTTTCTGATCACTCAAACCACTTTCACACCAATTCACTCACTAATGGTCTTGAGCTTCTATGTAAGTTGTCCATCAGTTTTAACGCATCCACGCCCTTGTATACCAATTTACACAGCAGTGGGAGCATCTTCCTTGCCCAAGGTCACACCAAGATGTCACAGCTGGAGGTAGGCTCAAACACTTGACCTTCTGATTGACGGAACAGTGACCTACAGACAAAGCCAAAGACACCCAAGTTAATTAATTTTACGTATATTATTTTACAAAAACTGGCACGAGCTATCATTTCAATCAATCAAAGTCTGGTTTTGTTTTTTGGGAGGCATCTTGCTGCCTGCTCTTAGTGTCACACCATCTCCTGACCCCCACTTTGAGAGCCAGAGGTATAAACTGTAATGGTGGTTTTTGAAACAAACACTTGCTTGTTTTTGATGATACTAACCTGAGTATCTGGGGAAAATATGATTGATGACCTAAAATCAATGCAAATTGAAAATGTTTGGTAATTCTCCTTGTACAGTATGAGAACAGCCTTTGTTTCCATTACTCCTGGACAGTTTCTACCATTTCTACAGTTTGCCTAAACTTATTAGTGCAAAGGAGACTGTGTGAATGAATTTGCCTGCAATGTATCTGAAAAATGAGAGAGAAAAAACTGTTGCAATTGCACAAATAGGTTGGCAAGGTGAAGAAAGTAAATATTTTGGTGAAATGGAGACTAATTAAGAAATTTAATTGCAAAATAATAATAATAATAACAATAATCATAACTTGAAAAAATTGCAACAAATGCCCTTGACACTCTCTCAGATGTACAGATAACTTGACAGGGTTTGGACCACTGAGTGAAACAGGTAAGGAGTTTCTCACCAATGTTACCAACTTATTCAAACATAGTCATTTGTGCAATTTAGCCAAAGTGCATTACATTAAAAAATATGCCTTTATGACAGAATTTTTAGATGTGCATTTCATATTTGATGCTCACCTGTGTTGACTACATCTTGAGGCCTCTTGGAGCATGAATTCTGGATTGCCTACCAGTAACAGTCAAACTGCTCATGTGAGCAGCAACGAGAGGAAATTCAGCTGACTGAAGTAGCAAATAAAAGTTAAATAATGCTGAAAGAATAAGGCATAATAGTGCAGGAATTAGAAGGATTGTGTTACCCCACCTTAAAAAATGTTAATTATTCTGATGTAAGCTCCCCTCAGGAGCGCAGGAAGTCTTTCGTCCAACAGGAAGCCACCATGTGACAGAGCTGAAAGAAATATTTATCTCTTTTTCCCAGTCCGCTGAGTGATGCATGACCCGCGGTTCAGACATGAGCAGGCGGAGGAGGAGAAGGAGACTGTGCAGATGATCCTGCACTATTAAGAGTGTTAAATATCCTGTTGTGTGTCAAATGAAGGACAGCATCATATACATTACCTGAAGAAAAGAGGGGAATATTTTATGATACAAGAGGAAAAGACAAAGGACAAGATAAGACGTGTGTGTGCGATGAGTAGGAAAGAGGACGTGGATAAAAGATATACAGCCAGGAGGCAAAGTCTCAGATGACGAGCTCCTCCACAGACAAAAGGCAGCTCTAGTTCCCGAGGATCAGATCTGTATATTTTTGGAGCTGGGGCAGAAATGTGATAGTGGCATTAGTCCTATAATATGATCAGGGAAGTGCCTCCAATCTGGGATGTTTTTTGGGGAAAAAAAGTTTTGTGAAGGCTTTGCAGACTTATGAGTTAGTTTCAGGGTTTAAAAGGCAAAAAAATAAAGAAGAAATGGAAGCAAGAGGGAGACAAAGAAAACGGCAGGAGGTGAAACAACGCCAACTGATAGAGCTTTAGTATTTACATTATATTTGCAATTTTATTTTTTCAACAGAGGAATTTATCTGTTTCTGTTTTGACAGGAACATACTTGATTTATCTGGTAGAATTTTTAGCCTGATTATCTACACTTCACTTAGGTGCCAGATACTGTAGATAGTCAGGAATCAGCAAAGACAAATAGCAAATGGACTTTTATACTTTCTACCTTATTTTTTTTTTGGTTTTCGAATTACTAAAGGATTTTATTACATTCACTCCTCTGGCAACACTGACCTGAATCCGATTTTCTTTTTTGGCCTCAGATCTGATTTCGTTAAGAGAAGCAAAACGTCAGGTGGAGTCTGATCGATCCAAATCAGATTTTGGCCACTTTTATGAAGGATTCAAATCAGACACAGGACAGATGTTGTGCCCTCAGTCTGAACAGCCAGGTCTTCAATGGCAAATATTTTACCATGATATCAGAAAAACAGAGAATTAAAAAAGAAATATGCCAGACTAGAATAAACAGAGCTGCTGGGGATGTGAATCTTCCAATAGGTTGCGGTTCAATTCCAATTCTGAGGGCGACAATTCAGACTCAAAATCAATTTTTCCATGCAAGTAGACTCAATATTCACAATACACAAAGTGCGTATTTAAGGAACTGCTTTCTCCAGCAATACACCAAGTGGCTGGATAATATGATGTGACACAAAAAAGCATGATCAAATGTATTCAATAAGTACAGATCATGTGTGTTAATGTTGTATCATTTAACTGATTATATAGATACTCTGCGGGCGACCTACAACAAAACAAAAAACATTTATGCTGAATTTGAGCGTTTAAAGTAAAAGCTAACTCACCAGATAAAAAAACACACACACTGCTCAGTTTGCACAGAGAGAGGAGAGAGAGGCTGCACCAAGCTGGCTGGGCTGGGCCACTGCTGAAAATATACTTTAAATGAAGAGAAGAAGGATTGAAAATAGGTGTTTAAAGATCAAGTCATTAAGGTTTTACAATGATTCTGAATCTTTCATTTACATACAACTTCCTTTAGACACCTCTTAGACATGGGGCTTATAAAAAGACAGCCTAATGCTTTCAATCAAATGTAACTTTACTGACAAGCACAAGAGTCCTCAAGATTCAGTGCTTTGTTTACATAACTGCAAAGATTTTAAAACATTATTCACACATATATATTTCAAGGGGTGGGTGTCCAAACTATGGCCAAGTGTTCAAATGCAGCCAACTGCCCGCTGACATTTCTCAAAGGTAAAATTAACTGACCCACATTAAAACATAAGTCTTGTCTTTATCTGATGAATAAAGACAAATGGATTACTGCAATAAATCACTCTGATTCGACCAGCTATCTATTCTGTCCAAAGGTCCAATCTAAAAAGCATATTGTATCAGTAATCCTAAAGCACTAACACCAAAATAAAGTTTGTCAATTTTGTGCAGTTTGCTTTTGTCCTGTGTACGAATGTAGAAACAAGACATCGATGGACAGAGCGCCCTTCTCCTGACAAAATCCTTCTTATACTCTAATGGTGGCGTGCTCAAAGTGGCCCAGTTATTTTTGTATTTTTCAGTGTGGGGCCCTCTGTTTCAAATGAAAAGTTTGTAACAAAAAACTCAAAGTGTTTGTGGCTCTCTCTCTCACTCCTCCCCTCACACCATCAGTCCACAGAGCTCTATAATCAGAGCTCTGATTGTTCAGTGAATGGAGTTTCATGCATGTTAATCACTGATCTAATATATATGATTCAGAGCCGGTCAAGTGTTTCACATTTTGGTCACTCACGACTGTTTTCAGATCACCCTGGTGTCTGGCACAGATAACATTTTAAACAGCAACGTGAACAGCCACACAATAGATCAGATCTTAGCATGAAAGGTCACATATTTGACCTTTTTTCAAAAACTTTACACTGGTCCCAGGGGTCCCCAGATCATATGAGGTTTACTGCCTAAAAATCCAATCAGATATCAGATTTTAGCATGCCTATAACCTCCTCTGTTTCAGCCCCGCTCAGAACAGGCTGCTTTAGTATGAAACCTTATGAGCTGTGTCTGACAATGTCCCCTTGGGAAGTAAATATGGCTTCATCTATCCAGTGTTGTGCTCTTCTGTTAACTGTGGCTAAACAGACATGCCTTAACGTGTTCCTTCTTTGATGCCCCGTGTTGACTGCACTGCAAAAAGTTAAGATATGAGACAGTTTTTCATCCAATTTCAATTCTAAAAATCGCACAAGACTTTTTTTTAGCCAAAATTGACTGACATGTCCAGCTACACATCTTATTTCAATATTTAAAAACAAAAATAAACCCTGAATAGTTTACACAATACTTAGTATTTTGTATATTTTTGACTTGACCTGGTTCAGGAAGTGTCTCCTAGCTCCTTGGGAAGGTGGCATATCCCATAATGGCATCACTGGGAAGAACATTTACAAACTGAGAATTTGAGCACACATTTTCTAGTATATATGAATGTTTGTGTGTGGCTGTTGAGGCTCATCAAGTGATGTGCTACTTAAGTGAAAAGAAAGACTCTCTGAGCTGAGGGATTAAAGACCTCATGCACCCCTTGACATTTAAAAAATGGTTTGATAAGCTACAAGTTGATAAAGATAGACCATTCAGACATTGTTGATATAAATATCCAGCATTTTTTGTTTCATATATAGCTTGTGTGTTTTGTTTGAATGTGTGTGTGCTGATGGTAGTTATCCTGTTTCAAGCATTTAACTGTGATGGTGCATTGATTATCAAAAAAGCTTAAAATGTAAGATTATTTATTGGCTGGGGTAAAATATGTCAGTGTATCTTTGACTTATTTTTGTTAATACTTGAATAACAATGGAAAGATAGTCGTTAAAAAAAAAAGCATATTGTCGCCGTTGGGCCAAAACCAACTATTAAACAGTGCCATTGGTCACCTTCCATGTCGGTGAGTGGGTTTCAGAAATTCTAAACCAATTAAAATTACAAAAAACATGTTATAATGTGGAAAATGCAATATTAATTAACTCAAGAGTGCAGCATTTTCTTATCTTTTCCAGAAAAGTAGCCAGTTTGGAGAACTGATACACCAAGTGGACTGTTAAATATTTTTCTCATTTCACTAGTCCATCTGGGCAACAGCCTATAGAAATAGACAAGCCAGTTGATCTCAGAACTTGGATTATACAAGATGACTTTACAAGCTCATAACTGGAACATGTCTAACTGGGATGTGATGCAATTCCCACTTCCCCTGTCTGAGCTCTGATGTAAATGGAACCAAAGTGTTTGGGAATAGGCATAACCTTTCAAACACATATCTGGCAGATATTTGAGGGATCGTTCTGTCAGTCACATTCATTACAGGCCAATCAGAAAACGCAGTGGGCGGGCGTTATTGCCATCGTGTACAATACAAACGTGAACCACGTCATAGAACAGATCATGCCACAACACAGGATTGGAGCAAAAATATCTTCCTATCAAGAAATAATCTAAGTGTTGATATTTGTTCTTCATTTAATAAAGAAATGTTGTTCAGATCTGATAAAACTGCTTCTGAAGGTGTTAGCATCTCTGCTAATCTCTGTAAAAGCAGTCATTTCTAGGACGTCGGTGGCACAGGTTGCAGGTTCGAGCCCAGCTCTGGGTGTCACATGGCGATGTGGCGATGTTAACCCCAATTTGCTCCCACTGCTTCATCAGTGGTGTGCAAATGGGTATGAAAGTGCGTGAATGTGTTACTTAATACTGATGGACAACTGACAGAGAACCTCAGAACCATCAGTGAGTGAATGTGAAAGCGAATGGGTGTGAATGAGTGAGACGAGAAGAAACAGCAAATGGTAAATGGACTTGAGTTTATATAGCGCTTTTCTACTCAAAGGTACTCAAAGGTGTTTTACATTTCAGGTCACAGTTACTGTAAAGCAGCTTTGAGTAGAAAAGTGCTATATAAGCTCAAGTCCATTTACCATATGCCGTTTCTTCTCGTCTCACTCATAGCCTCTTGGACCGTGCTGCTTTGGATCATTGTAGATTGGAGCTTGGCAAGATGAATGTGTCTGATTACAGACATTGAATCAGGCAGATCCAGCTGCACTGCAAGGTTAGAGGTTTCGGCCCAACAGCAACAATATGTTTTCCCTTTTTAGATTTTTGTTGATCCTACTGTATACAGAGATTGGTCTGTAATCATGTAGTGTATCTGAATATAAACCTGCATCAGTGGTTTATTTTCAGGGGGCAGACATAATTGAAAGTGCTCTGAGAGCACAAATCTACACCAAAGCATTTCTGACATTCCTAGCTGAGTTATCATCAAAAATGTGGAAAACTACGCGCAATGGAAATAAATTCTTCCAAAACAATCCAGGATCAACATCGAATCACAAGAGAAAAATCGAGTAACTTCTTCCTTGTGCCATGTCCAACATTCTCTGAAGTTTTTATGAAAATCCATTGAGAACTTTTTGAGTTATCTTGCACATAGATGGACAGACGGGGACTAACACCATATTTAGAGCCATGATAGGCAAGTTTAGTGTCATATACAATGAGGCATAGATTTAGTTATAGATTAATATGTGTACTGTCATGGCTTCTCAGCTTGTTGATCTGCAAAGAGAGATCAATGAGTCCAAAACCAGACATGTTAGTGCTGCAGACTGGGAGGTTCTGGGAGGGGCAGCATTGCAGACACAACAAGAGGAAGTGCTATGGGATATGGGATAATGAAATTTACCTCACACTCCCAAAGGCTCTCACTCACCTATCCCTGGGCTCACAAATAGCTCTAGTAACCAAGCCCCCCTCTTCTTCACACACATGATCCACACCCCCGCTGTGCCTGAACCGCACCACATCGACCCTCCACCCTGCGCCTGGACCCTTCAGCTATACGTGTAGTTTGTACTTTATTTGTTTGCTGCCTTTGGAGTGACAGCGGCCTGAATTTGAGCTTCCACCCTTCTCCCACTCGCCCTTCATCTTCTCACTGCAGCAGAGGGATAAAATTCCCCTCTAGGTTCCATGAGAGTAGAAAAGAAAAAGAAAAATATCCAGGAAATGAAAGTTGTAACATGATCCTGTGTGTGCCAAATGTCTCCCTGAGCAAGGACAAAAGGCCCAGAGAGAGGCTGCTGGGCTGATTTCAACCACTGAGATGGCAGAGGAGAGAGAGAGAATTGAGAAAATTAGACATGTTTTATGAGTTATTTGGATGTAAAATGTTAAAAAGAGGAAGACCAATGAACCCCTCTGTGCAGAAAGTGGAGTCCCTTCTGCTCTCAGAGCCCCTCGTCTCACAGATATTCATCCACCAAGCAAAATAAACTTCCCATTCCGGCCCTGCTGTGTGTTTTCCAGTCGGCCTCTCCTGAGAGAGAACCTTCAGGAATCCAGTCGAGTGTGTCCAAGATGACACAAAGAAAGACACAGGGCTGATTTTAGTCATTTGAAAGCTTGAGCCCAATTCACATCCAGCTACAAGCAAATTTAGTGTGTGCATAAAATAACTGTAAGTGTAAAAACCTTTTGATTGTTGGTCATATTTCTATCAGTAGAGGGAGAGCACAGTCTGAATTGCACAGATAAGTTGGTAACATTTGGACAAATTGGTGAAAATTCGCAAGAAGCTCCTTATCAACTTCAGTCACTTATTTATAAACACAGTCACTATATTTACACGGTGGGGTCCCTCGCTGATCCGTGCTGAGTTCTGCCCACAGCCCAGTCTGTAGTGACAGCAACCCTGACCGCCAATGCAAAGAGCCTCATCTGGTCACCACGGCTCTTTTATTGCAGTGTGAGGCAGCAGCAGTTTTTCTACAGATGAAATGAATCTAAATTAATCTGCCTCTATTAGTGACCAAATGCACAAACATGTTAGCAAAATTAGGAAAATGGTAAGCATGAAGGTTTTGCCTTTGGCCAGGTCCACTGACTTTTACCAATGTCACCAACCTATTCATGCAAGATTGTGAGAGAATTAGCCTACAGTCATTTTTCAGTGGCAATTTTATCATAATCAATTTACCTCTGTAAGAAAGTGAAATGGGTCTGCAATACAGGAAAAAATGTGAGAAACTAGTAAATTGTTTGGGTTTTGCATTTACCAGATCAACCAACTTTACAAAATGTTGTGCGACATTTATGCAATTTGGACTGTGTGAAGAAACTTGCCTGCAATATTTATTAACCAAAGAGAGAGAACAGTCTGAATAGGATAGACTGTGAAAATCAAACTAAAGCAAAAAATGTTAAAACATGTTAAGTGATTGGCAACAGCTCGACAAGAAGACTGGCCTTGCTCTTTGCCATTTTTATCCACGTTAAAGCATTGCTAAGGAAGTTGTAAAAATTAGACATTAAATTGCACAAATATGTTGGCAACACTTGGAAAATAGTGAGGAACTGATGAGGACTATGGATTTTATTTGCCTACAATATTTCTAAGAGAGAGAGAGAGAAAAGGGGTTTAGTTTAGGGATGCACAGTATTGGATTTTTGCAGACATCTGATATTTCTAAACTCATTATCGTCAATACAAATATTAATACTAAATATTTTTGTCAAGAGTACAAAGCCTCTACTTTACTAAAACTGACCTGCTACTTTCATAGTCCATCTTTGTTAGAAACAGATGTAAAGCAAGAAGAACAATATTTTACTCTTTGGTAAATTACTCTTTTGATTCATATAAGTGGACATTTAGTGATGATGAAGTAATCTGTTTTGGTACATTTGTACATTATGCTACAATTTTCAGGCCAATCTAAAGAATATGGACAATTTGTACAGCTAAAATATTGTCTGTAAATATGGGGAGAAAAAAAAAATATATTTACATATAAAATAATTCTTTTTTGCAAGCATTTTTAAGTCCCTCTTTCATCCATGGGTTGTTTCATTCGTCTTGGCAGGGTTTTTTTATACAAACCAATCAGTGTTTCCAAAAATGTTCCATAAGCTTTATTAGCATTGCTTAAATACACTTCATCACATTTGTTTTTTGTAGGTCATTATTTAATGCCACCAATGCTGCTTTTGACCCGTTTCTTTTGAATATCTCTCTTTTAATTTCCATATCATTACAATCATGGTTTTTATAAACAGTAAAGACAGGTAGATGATCACTTACATCTGTCATCAGAATCCCACACTCCACTATTATCTGTAACTGCTGCACTCTGTGCTGTGATTCTTGTTGGTTTAGTAATTCATAGGAGAAGAGTCAAACCCAACATTAAATTTATGAATTCACTTGATGACCTCAAATCAGCAGGATTTTCTAGATCAATATGAAAGTCTCCACATAAACAGTCTAATAAATTCTGTGAAACACCTCCAAGATTAAATCTATAAATGACACTACACAGGTACTCTGCAGACACAACTGATAACATTTTTGTCCTTTTGCAACTAATTTCCACCATGATCATTTCCAGCAGTCATCATAGTATTTACAATATTACATTTCAGCATTGAGTATATGTATAAAGCCACCCCTCCTTCTCTTTTATTTCTTCTATTTATATTATACAACTCATATCCATATAACTGGGCTTCCTCCATATCTCTGTCCCTTAGCCATGTTTCTGTTATTGCTATTACATTAAATTTTTTTTTAGTTTAAAAAATCTTTTATTTTTAAAAAATTACAGTTCAGACTTCAACTATTAAAAGTGTATCAAAGACAATGTTTCTTCCATCAGTAAATTGTGCCTCAGTGTGATAGTCATATTCTTTTCTAACTGAACAGCATGTTTTTTATCTTTTTCCTTTCTGCATTATGTATCTTATCTTCTGATTCCTCATTTAGGTTTGGATGTGTGTCCTGTTCCTGTGTTTGTGACAGTACTACAGCTACTCTAACTTCCATCATCTTACGCATGTGTCAGATGTTGTGACTTCATGTTCATCTCCCACGATAGCCTCACTTAAACCCTTCGAGTTCCCTCAGGTCACTTATCATCTTGGCATCTCTTTTTTCCACACTCAGTCTTTCGGTTTTTCTCAGCATCCTTACCTCTCTTGCAGTGTCACCATTTTTTTTTGTTAGATCTTCATTAATCAACATATTTTTTCCCTGGAGTTGTCTTGCTTGCCTCTTTAAGTCATTTCTCAGTTTCCTGCTCATGAATCTTAAGACAATGGCTATAGTTTTGATTTCTCTGTCTTCCTTCCTGGTGTATGGCAAATAGATACTGACTCACTTTAATGTTTATGTTCTTACTATGAAGAAAATCCTCCACTTGTTGCTTTAGCATCAGCAGTTCCTTCTTGTCTCCAAGCTGTTGCTTGAGCATAACTTTGGTGTCGTGTTTCAAGTCTTGTTTTCACTAAATCATCCCTTGGTGTATACTGCTCCAGTTCATCCACACTCTGTTCCAGTGCAGCTATTTTCCTGTCCCTCTCTGTCAATATGGCTTTCAGAGTTTTCACTTCATCAAACAGTCCAACTAATAGTCCTTGTTGCAATTTTAACTTTATCAGCTCACCTGACATCAAGTTCAGAGATCTTTTGATTGCCTCAAAGTCATCCACTGACATTTCTTTATTTCTATCAATTTGGGATTTCTTCCTCCAAAGCTGTTAGTAGTGGATAAGCTGCAGTTTGGGCTTAGCCTGGTTGCTTAGCTGCTCCAGGTGACGAAGCAGCTGTTTGTGTATGGAGATCCTCAACATATCTCCTCTTGCAAACTCCTAGCTACTGTCACACTTGTGTTAAACCATTACATGAGCTGATTTTTGAAGAATGCTCTTTTGTTGCATATATGTAATAGAAATGCTGCAAATTATTTAAAGTCTTCTCTGTTGCTCTGCTGTTGGTATGTGTCTTCTTACATTAGAAGACAAACAATGTCAGCCTCTCTCTCTCTCTCTCTCTCTCTCTCTCTCTCTCTCTCTCTATCTATATATATATATATATATATATATATATATATATATATATATATATGTATATGTGTATATATGTGTGTGTGTGTGTATATATATATAAATATATATAAATATATGTATATGTGTATATATGTGTGTGTGTGTATATATATATATATATATATATATATATATATATATATATGTTTAAAACATTACCTTATACTCTTCTTCCTGACATTTTATTTAACCACTGATGAGCCTTCGTCAGCCATCACACTGGGTATGTTGGTAGCAGAGGTTGGGGGTGGAAATGCTCTGCTCCTCCCTCAGTGCTGCCTGGTGCATTTGCAGCATGGTGTCAGCGGCCAGTAGTAATTACCGAGCTCGTTTGGAGATGCCACTACACCAGTGTGCCACCAGCTCTGCTATTCCAGCTAAGCTCTGTCATTAAGCACAGAGCTGCTGCTGGACTGTGGCTGCTACTTCAGCACACAGTCAGACAGTGAATTAATTAAAGCCTCAACAGTATATTTCACTGATAAACTATATGTATTTTTAGGCTGCAAGGGCATGGGCCCCTTACAGCTGAATCAGCAACTCCTACTGCCATTCCAAAAGCTTAAACAATGGTGTACTATTGGTCTTGTCTGAGCAAGCATTATGTTCGAGGGGTCATATCATGAAAAAACCTGTTTTCATTGTTTTTTTACATATGTTTGGGTATTCTGGGTATCTTTCAAGCTATAAAAATGTGGAATAAGCCAACCCAGTCCTAACTTTGTCAGCTCACTTATGTCTGAACACATGAAATCTGACAGTCAGTTCATAATCAGGGCTCATTGGGACATTACAGTGAGTCATTGTAATAGTACTTGACCCTTACCTGTAATCTCCACCCGCCGTCTACAGCCATGAGACCACACAACTATACTCATGCTGGCATACCCCCCAGAAAAGAGTGGTGGGGTCAGAAAGAGCTTATTTACACTTGAAGCAACACACATTAAAAACTGAGCATTCTGTGAAAGGCTGTTTAGTGCTGGTTTATGGAGCCGGTGATGAAAATAATAAGTTGATGGAGGAATTTCAGAAGTGATGGTGCAGAGATGTGAAGTGAAGAGGTAGATCAGGGTGTGCTATGTCTCCTTAAAAATCAAACAATAGTTTGTTGCTGCTCTTCGATCAAGTTTACTACATTCCCTTTTGTTATATTCGTTAATTTTTAACTGAAAGCATTCTAGCAAACTCCAGCACAGTTTAACATGCAAATAATAATGATAACAACAATAATAACAATACTGTTTTTGAAATATTTTAGGTTTTACTGCCATGCCGTTACCAGGCAGGACTTTATCTGATGAGGGTATAGTATTGAATTGTTGCAAATTCTTTCTCTCTCTCTCTCTCTCGGTCCATGTTAGACTGTTTAGTTATGAAAGCATCTGTGACTCTAGACTTAAGGTGTCTTTTTGAGTCTGAAAAATTTAGCTGAAGGATTACAGCATGCTGCTGCTCTGTTGTGCTATTTTCTAAAGTTAAAATACATGAAGGGAATCTTTGTTGGATGGTTTCATACAGTATATTCTAATGCCACCCCTGCAGAAGGCAATGCTCCATTATAGCCACCTCTGTCAAAGAGGTCCGACACACTTCTGTATCAAATTTGAGTCTAAAAACATCAGTACTGTTGTTTTTCAATGTGCAACTATTTGCAATCCTTTATTGCAAAATATCTTATGGGCTCACGGTCAAAAATGATTGATGAATGAGTTGTGTGGTTTGTTCAGAGGAGGGCAGTCTTACCTCCTACTTACAATAATCTGAGCACTGTCTGCAGCAAGTGGCAAAGCACCCAATTGTGCAGCAATGTTTAATATCTTAAACATATATATTAAATAATATATAAAATTTAATACACAGGAAAGATCCTCATTTTTAAAATAAGCACATTTAAATGCCTCTGCAAAGTCATATTACAACATTTCTTAAAAAAAAAAACTTAAAATCAAGCTGTAAATATTCATCATATCAGGTTTAACATTGTCTAAAGATTAATTTATACACACAATATCAGTTTTACACGTGACTGAAATATGCCCCATAAGCCATGCTCTATACTGCCTCTCTATTGATTGTTTTAAACTGGGGAGTCATTGTAGACACTGCTGAGCTATTGAGACGTTTGTCAGTTGTGGTAGAATGTTACTCACATGAGGAAGATGTAATAAAGTGGCATTTGTCAGATTTCTCTCAACCACTCAAACTGAAATACTTCATTTAAAGGTACAGTTGGAAAATAAAAACAATAAGAACATTTCTGTACCACTCACCTTTAAAGCAGATGGAAGCCTTTTCATCACTTTCATTGTCCTGCCTTACATCTTCATTGTCGTCTGTAGATGAGGTCTTTTACAGGAACCTGGAGAAAAGGAGCAGACTAGCTGGTGACATCCCAGAGATTTATATGAAAATTACACAGTATTTTCAACTGTTTTGGCGTCAGTCATGAAAGAGAAAATCACTCCAAAAGCACAGAGGGAAAAGAAACATGCCTGTTGTCTTTCAATAGTGCATGCAGGTCGAACTGCTTTTTGAATGTTTCAGTGCAAAACAAACTGCAGACAAAATGTTGAAATCTCTGTGATAAAATTATAATATAACTGTGGTTTGGTTATGTATCATAAAACCTGCAACACATAGACTTATTTATTCAAAGGATAAAACCATATGAAAACAAGCATTCTTTACTGTGAAGTGTCATAATTATATCCTTGTTTTGGTGTCTCTGTGTTACATGTATTTTTATATTTAAATCCTCACATGGACCTATGGATCTCATATGAAGTATGAAGTGACATATAGTACTAAAAATAACCACCATGTACTGGCCTGGTTTATTTCAGATACAAAGCTCAAAAATAACGTACAACATAATTTCCATTTTAATACTGCACTGTCATTTGTTTGAAAATAATAACAAAACATGTACAACATACTGAACTGCAATGAAAGTGTCTGTATCCAGTGCATATGGTCGACACCTAATCCTACTTGCAAACTCCTTTCTGCTTTAATTTTGTATTCTTAAAAATAACAAGAATGAAGGGTCATCATAAAGCACACCAACAGCACTCCCTACTCAACCATTATTAGGAATCCATTTGGTATTTGAACATGAAAAAAATAAAGATTAAACAGTTAAAACAATAAATCAGCATTTTTAATCAGTGCCGTAAATCAGTTTTATTTTGTACTGCGTTATGAGGTCGTGCTAATACAGCTGCAGATGTTAAAATTTATGAGAACTGTACAGTGGAACTGGTTTAGTTCACTGGCTGGTCTTTTTCTGGGGTCTCTGCTGATCTAACCTGAAGGGCAATCAAGAGTCTCAAGCTCTCTCTCCTTCTGTGTCTCAGAGTGTGTCAGGTTTGGATCTACGAGCTCAGAGCATGCCTGAGAAAGGCTCAAGGTGCTGAACTTAAACTTGGCGACAGCTGCAGAAACTGGAGACCAGAGAGTTTAAATTTAGACCTTTCAAATCCCAACTGGTGCCCACAGCCGCCTCCACACTTTCCAACACATGTACATTCACACCCTGTGCTCAGTAATGCTGTACGCTCATTTACACTTCCATCCAAATCTACCTGAACTTAGTTTGATGGACGATCAGAAACTATTTAAGGAGTGCTGCAGCTTCTGTCACTAGACTGTGCAGGAGAGGTAAATTAATATATATTCACAATATCTGCCCTGTATTTTCTTTCAGTACATACTTATGTTTTCTTTCTATTTTTGGTTTTTCTTAATTAATTAACAAACTGATGGTAAACTTCACACAAAACATCGTCCATCTCAGCCCTTGTATTTTTACCTACCATGTGATGATGAAGGGAAGCCTAAAAACCTGCAGCTGCTTCATTGTTTCATCTCTGCGATGGAACTTTTACACCATCTTGTGGATGAATAGAGCAGACCCGGTCCAGACAGAGCTGTCTGACAAGAAAGTGCCTTTAGAGGGATTTTCTTTAAACTGTGAACCGATGTCTTCTTAGACTTTACAAATGAAACAATCAGATTTCTTAGGTCACTGTACAAAGGTTAAGGTCATGATGCTTCATGATTATCCATTGCTTGTGAACATGTAAATATTTTAAGAAATCTTTCTGTGGTTCTCCTCAAACTTGGCACATTTGTGCACTCCAGAGCAAGGATGAACTTGTTGCGCTTAGGTCATAGCTCTAAGTTCAAAACAGGTCAAAGGTCAAAGTAAAGAACTCTTGTAGCAGTCTATTTTTCTGTTAGCGTTACATCTCGTGAAGACTTCAGAGCAGCCTTTCAAAAGCTTAAGTGCACCGCAGCCAATTTTGAACCTTAAGCTTAATTTATCTGGGGTCCGGCCAAATGGTCGTAACATCAAAATTTAAACCTCCTTATTTTTATACATAGATTTCAGTGTGAGTGCGTAGCTTTGCCGCTGTAATTCGTTCAGCTTTCCCCCTTTTGAATTAACTTTTTGACACCACAAACTCTTTCCTGGTACCATGTCCTCAAAAGCATGCATACATTTTTAATATCAGAAAGAAAGTGGGATAATAAGATATTAAATGAAATGTTAACAGTTAATTTAACACCACTTAAACCGTGAATCTGGCTCTGTTTGTCTTGTTTATCAGACAGTATAAATGATGAAAAGCTAAAATTTTGAGGTTGTTTTTTTAAATCAGATCCAGGACTTGAAAATGTAATCCATCATTTTATCATTTACAATGTGGTTTCAATTAGACTTATGATTTTAAGGAATGATACAAGATGCTGAATTTTTGGCAATATTTGATATGCAATATTTCTGAACTCATTATCGCAGATACTTACACCAATATTTTTCTACCCTTTATTGTACCAATGACATTGTGCAACCCTAGGTTTTAGTTATAGTAAATGGCCTCTTGTGGCCCATGAGCAGCGCCTTCCTGGCACACACTTTGGGAAGCTCTGCTTTAGAAGAATTTCATCAAACTTTCACAAATGTCATTTCTATGTATGTATGTTCTTTAAAGAGAAAACTACACACTCTTGATCTTGAATAAACTCCACATTAATTTCCCTGTGCAAATGAATGAAAGATTTTATCAGTCATAGTGCAGGAAAACTTTTCTAAATATTGATGAATCACCAGAGCAACTAACAGTTCATCATGAAGTGACATATGTCGGTCATTTTCACATACAGTGCAGCATGACGCTGTACAACCCAGTGCTTTGGTCACTGTCTCCATCTTGTGGCCATATACTGCATTTCACTTCGACTTTCCTCTCCCTGTAGTTCAGTGGACAGTTGTTACATGTTGGCCCGAACAAAATGAGAAAAATATTTAATGTGTTATGACAATGTTCAAATTGCAGAAATAAAATGATACGGTTAGGGTGCATACATATTAAACTCAACACAGTTCATTTGTCCATATATTCTTGTTCTGACTGTGCTAAGACATGCTTGGCAGACAAACCCTGTTTGCAATCTGTTTGTCTAGAAACTGTTTTCACAGTATTTAACACTAATTAACCAATAGCTTCAGCTTTATCTGACTGCATCAAAATAGTATGAAGCATGTCTTTTGGCCTTCACCCAACAGAATAAAGAGTGAGAGTGCCTCTTGTTTACACAAAACAGTTTTTTTATTTATTAAGTTGAGTTCAGGGGTTTACGATATATTAATGCTAAATGCAAGTTGTGAAGATGGCTATGAAGTTTGTTATGCAGCCCTGATATTGGGTATATAAGTTATTTTAAAAATGTGTTTTTTCCTCCACTCACAAGCTTGTTCAATTTAGTCTACCAGACAAGATGGGTCGCTTTGAGCCCCAGAAATATAAGGGATCCCAGATAGAACACTGTAAGACAGAGGTGATATTTGACTGTTTGACAATGTAGATGGCTAGGTTGCAGAAATGGACAGACTTGATCAAAGCCTTAAAGTATCTCATTTTATATTATTGTTGCCCTGTACTGATGCCCTGCTCTGTAAAGAGACCAACTGCCACATACAGAAATAACAGAAAACCTTTCAGTTTTTGTAATGGCAAACTGTGTTAACTAACAATGATATATATATATATATTTTTTTTTTTAAATCATAACATTACAGTTTTGTCAAAGCGTTACATTTCTAACGGCCACCTAGGGGCTGGAAGCTCTGCTGCAGACAATCATCATCACATCTGCAAATTAAAAATCTCTTTTTGCATTTTGACCTAAGCTACACCCTTTTCTGATGTTTCTCTCTCTCTTTTGCAATCCTGCAATCCAAATTAGAACATTTACTGTACACTAGTCTCCTTACACATATTTGCAACTTTATGAGTAATCCAAAACCCTATTCTAGCACCTACTGCTGTCTCAAACTGATACTGCATCTGGATCCACTACACTGCTTTGAAAAGTGTTTCGGTATACTGATGTAATAAAACTGTCTGAGGCCACTCTAAATTATATTTGCAAAGCCTTTGCTTTGACAAAGGCAAAAAAAAGCTTTTCATCTGAATGTTGGGCCTCATCTTTGTTGATCTGGTCATTGCTCCTTTTACTCTGACGGTTTGTGTTCAACAAAGCTGATAATCACCTGGGCAGGTTGAAGCAGTCAAAAATAAAAACTGTCCCAAAGTGTGCAGCAGAGAATCACTTTAACTGAAAATAAGAGCAGTACTTAGTTACAGTGCATGTTTATATCTATTGTGTAAGGCTCAGCCTGCATCTTTCTGCAGTGAGGATAATAAACATTTAAAGAACAAAACGGCAAAGTTGAATATTAACAATCACAAGGTGTACATTATCCACATATCCAATAGAGAGGTCTAAATAGGTTTTACAGCAACAAAATCAACAGTTAACAGGCCATATATTGAAATGCACAGCAACGATTACTTCTTGGTAACAATTTAAGTGACGCGCAACTGTAACTCCCTCAACTAAAGGCAATGGGATATTAACATGCTGATCATATTTTTATCCTCTTAGTTACCAGTCAATATCTGTCAAAAATGTCACACTGGATTCTAAAAACAGACTCACGCTGATCATTATAATCTAAGTTTAACATGCTTCTTCATTGTCTCCCATAGAGTGCCCTTAAATAGGCCAAAATCCGTGGACTTGTGAGCGATAAAGACAAGCCAAGGTTGGAGACTTCAGCGTCAGATCGACTGATTTGCCTGCTGGAACCTAATGGCGTACCATATGGGTTGTTGTACGGTCTCAATGGAGGTATTATTCAAAGCAAAACTAAATCAATAACAGACAAACATTAAGAGGACTGCTAAGGCTGCAGGCAGCTTAAACGTGATCAATAAGCACCTCTGTTAGTGATTTTCTTACATAGGGGCAATTATGAGTTGGTATAATGGGAGAATTATGAAGTGGTGAACTTTTCATAAATTCTTAGGGCATTATTTGTGGGTTCAAAGAAAAAATCTTTGTCAGATTATTTTAGCTTTTGAAATCCTCAAATACATGCAGAGCTTCACTATGGATATTTTCTAAGGTGCTGAATGTTTACTTAATGATGGTCATTTTGCTCTACAGATCACTTATTTTTCTCTCCTATCTTTCCTTATTTCTTTTCTTAAAAAATTTACGCCACAGAACATCTACTGAGGTCATAATAGGGCTTCTGCAGGAGGCATCTTCTAAAAGCTCACACTTTTGTTTTTCTTTTACATTGTGAGTACATTTAGCAGAGGGTTTGAGCTTTTAACTAGAGATGTTTATACCTTTGACTTCTCATCAATTTTTTGTCTGTCATTGTATTTTTATACAATTTATTCACACAGCATTATAAAGATTTTTGATTTGAAGGAGGTCTTGAGTTGGGTTTCTTATTATGCAAAATCTTTAAAGATATGTACTGATCTACTATGATGATGTTCAGGTTGTTTTTCAAGTTTAGAATATAGAATATGTGATTTTTGAACAACCCAGCGCTCATGCCAGAAACCAACCTAAAACTGTAAAACTTCAAAAACAAGATTATCTAATCAAGTATAAAATTAGCATATAAATACACAAATTAAATTACAATCATTTATTTGAAATTGCCCTTTAAGACAGTCCTTCTTTGGCAACCTGTTGAGCCAAGAAGGAAGACAGGGAGAGACCCCTGATAGTATCATATAGAATAGTGGTTCCTGACCTTCACCCTTGGGGCACCCCTTAGTTATATCTAAAAAAAAAAAAGCTGAGCTCCCCTTGGACTGGCACAAAGCACAACTGATATATTGCTGTGCAATATAAACACCAATGTAAATAATTTTAATGGATCAAATAAAGATAAAATTAGTTTACACATGTTTTCTTGTGCAACGACCGTACAGAAAGCATTCCCTTAAGTATTTTATCTTTTCTTGAGAAAATATATGTCAACCAAATTTTAACAACCTCAAAAGTGATCGAGTCTCAAGCTCCTGAGACGCTCTGGTGCCCTTCAGGTGACACTGTATTAAAAACCAACATCATTCTGTAATGGATTTACCACGTGGGATCAGGAGCACTTCAGAAAACCATTGTTAGTTAACACAGTTTGCCATTACAGCTCCAAGTGCAGGTTAAAACTCTACCATGCACAGCCAAAGCCATATGTCAACAAATCCCAGAAACACTGCCGGCTTCTCTGAGCCCGAGTTAATTTGATGCAAAGTGGAAAAGTGTGCTGTGGTCTGACGAGCCCACATTTCAGATTGTTTTTGGAAATCATGGCCGGCTTGTCCTCTGGGCTAAAGTGGAAAAGGACCATTCAGATTGTTATCAGTGCAAAGTTCAAAAGCCACATCTGTGATGGTACAAAGGTGTGATAGTGCCCATAGCATGGGTAACTTGCACTTCTGTAAAGGCACCATTAATGCTGAAAGATACAGGTTCTGGTACAACATATGCTGCCACCTAAACATCTTTTTCAGGAACATCCCTGCTTATTTCAGCAAGGCTATGCCAAGACACATTCTGCATGCGTCACAACGTCATAGTTAAAGAGCGCAGGTACTAGACTCTCATTAAAAATGTGTGGCACATTTTGAAGCACAAAATACAATGACAGAGACCCCAGACTATCAATTTTAGTCAAAATCAAGCAAGAATTGAAAAGAATTTCACCTACAAAGCTTCAACAATTAGTATGCTCAGATGTCCAAATGCTTATTGAGTGTCGTTAAAAGGAAAGGTAATGTAGCACAGTGGTAAACATGCAGCTGTCCCAGCTTTTTCAGAACCTGTTACAGGCATCAAATTAAAATGAGTTAATATTTGCAAAAAAAACCCAATGAAATCAGATTAAAGGTTAAATATCTTGTCTTTGTAGTGTATTCAATTGAATAAAGGCTGAATATAATTCATGAATCATTGAATTCTATATCTTATTTACACATCATTCAAACTTCATTAGAATTGGGGTTTGTAGTTTAAGGAATTAATATAATTTGTCTTTATGCTTAAAGAGTCCTTAATTAATTCCTTACAATTTCTTCTGCGTGCCTTAAAAATTAAGGTCACGTCTTCCTCAGAGGTCGTCAGAAGAAACAATAACAAAGGAGTCAAAGATGTGATCATGGCAGACAGGAAACACAAGTGGTCAAAGCAAAAACAAAAAAAAATCATTTCTCACAAAATGACACTGACTGCAGAAAGTCGAGTGTCTGTGTGATTTCAAGCCACAGTGGACATGCCAGAAATTTGCAAACACTTTAATCGTTCTATGGAAGTGTGGAATTTACTATCAGGAGCGTCAAATGTTTGACATTGTTGACACAGAAAACTTGTACAAAGTTGAAGAGTTTTTTTACACACAAAACTTCCACAGGAATAGTTAAGGGAATCAATAAAGCATCTGATCAATAATGGCATTGGTGTCAATGGGAGGTTATCAATTCCCATCCCTACACTTAAATACCTCTTTGACAAAATGTGCAGCAATATCAAAGAAGTAAAAGGGACTGTGTGTTGAATTGGGGTGAGCTTTTATTGAAAATTTTACAGTAGTTAGTTAATGAACAATAAGGATGAGGAGTGGATTAGGTGCAGAGCTGTGTCTCTGTCCATGGTTCTGAAACTTCCTGCATCATTTCACTGTTTATTATCTAATGTAATAAAGCTGCTAATCAACATTTATGTAGCTGACCCCAAGGACACTCACAACAGAGTTAGTATAAAATGTCAATGAGACTACTTTGAATGGGTAGAACTCAATTAACACCAAGGTCATCATACAGAGCAACTGGCAGCCAAGGGGTGAATTCAGCCCACCAGTGAAACAAAAGCAAGAGAAAATGCAAAGTGAGCTTTAAACCTGTGTTGCCATGCACAAAGATCTAATACAACAGAACATGAACAATGGGAATGTTTATATCATTATTGCTGATTACTGTTGTGCATTTTATTCTCTACAAGAAAAAGTTAATGTAGTTTGTTGTTACATGTCTGTGAAACTTAATGAAGCATTATTAGATGTAATTGGGGGGTGGGGGGTGGGGGGGTTTAAATGTAAGTCAAATGCTTTAAGCAATACTAAATAATTGGTTTATAGCATCGAGGAAGACAATGCTTGCATTGGCTTTAATACTGTGTCAAGCTCATTGAATTTAATTTGATTTACTGATATGTTTTACGTTTTCAAACATATATATTGATATGATGAATTCGGAAGAAAATTGTAATGTGGTAACCAAAGTAACCCGCTGCTCAGTCATGACATTTATATTTGAGTCACTGTGATCTGGTTTTTTTTTTTTTTACATTTCTGGAGGCTGGAAACTTAATTCAAGAATGAAGTATCAGCTAATATGAGCATGAAGCCTCTGCCCAGAGAAACCATATTTCAGACCTTTAACGATATTTTGTAGAGACAAACTGGATCCATTATCTTTCTATCATTATCAATGCACCTTACCCCTTTAAGAGTCGTGGGGGGGCTGGAGTCTATTCCTACTACATTGCCATTCACAGGGCCAACATAGAGAGACAAACAACTATTCACACACGAACAAATACAGGAAAGTTAGGGTCACTGATTTACCCAAGAGCATGATTTCAGTCTGTGGGAAGAGAGAAGGTGGACACCGGAGTACGTAGAGACACCCACACATGCGTGGGGAGAACATAGGAACTCCAAGCAGCACTACCTGCTGCACCACCATGCGTGACATAAAAATATTCTACAAACCTTAAATAAAATCTGTCACATGTATTTCTATTTATCTATTTACTTAAAAAAAAAACATGTAAGAGTCATATGTTTTTGTTTGCCACATATTTTGTCATCAGCAATAATCCAAGAACACAGAGAAAAATTCCACTGGCTTTTAGTGGAGAGATACAGCCAAATGCTAGCTTTTGGGTTGGCCAAAAAAAAAGGAAATGGTAAATGGACTTACGCTTATATAGCACTTTTCAAGTCTTTGACTACTCAAAGCTGCTTTACACCGCAGGTCACATTTACCCATTCACACCCATTCACTCTCACATTCACTCACTGATGGTTCTGAGTTTCTATGTTAGTTATCCATCAGTATCAACTAACACATTCACGCCCTTTTAATGCCCATTTTCACACCACTGACGCAGCAGTGGGAGCAACTTGGGGCTAAGTGTCTTGCTCAAGGACACATCGCCATGTGTCGCCCGGAGCTGGGCTCCAACCTGCAACCTCCCGATTACTGACCAAGCGCACTATCCAGCTTCCCCACCGACGTATCCCTGCACATCTGTATCAGGCAGAGAGAGAGAAACTTTGGATTGAGTTTGGAAAGGTTGCGAGAGAATGGGGGTAAACTCGCACTGACAGGCCTGGTTTAGACATGAAGCCACACCTGCCACAGCTCTTTGTCTGCAGCATGCTGGCCAACCACTCAGCTATCGTGTCCAATCCATACTCTAAAAACTTGATTTTTTCTTTTAGTCCTCTTTTTCTTTTTTACACTGGAACATACTTAAAAAACAGTTTTAAATCATTGGAAATCTGACTGTTAGCTGTCTTATAAACAAGCTTATACACAAAAAGGATATAAAGAAAAACAGCACAACAAGACACAAAGACTTGATAAAAATCAATCCACCCAAAGTGCAAACATGTCTTATGAGTAAAAGTAGGGGTTTGTAGACATTTTATGACATTAAATGTTTGAACCCAATGTTCAAATCTATTTGAAGACCCTTGAAAGACTTTTCAAGGATCCAAGGGAACCCTGTTTGCAAGTTCAGTCACTACTTGTTCAAGATTTGTTTAAAGTGGGGGTCTTGACACTAAAAGGGTCAGGGGTCTCATAGGGGTACCTTGTGACTATAACATTTATTAAATCTATAAAGAATGATCACTAGTGATGCACTGATTCTGAAAAGCAGGGCTGATGCTGACACTGATGTTTAAAATGAAAATGTAGCTGACACTGATGCAGATGTTTTTATTATTACTTATTTTGCTGTCTACCATAAACCCAATATTTCCTCTCATGTCTGGCCATCCAAACTGATCAGAGTTTGTCCAACAAGGTCAATGAAAGCCCAACTAATAAAACAGTTTAGTGTGCAAGATAACATTAAACTGATATGACACAACAGATAAACATCTGAAACTGGTGTCTCTTAATGCCACATTCATTTGTTGACGGCTGATGTTTGTTAAAAAGGCAGGTATCAGCTGATGTCCATGTGAAACTGATACAAATATACATCCCTATCAAAAATTATGAATATGCCAAAATGTCCAATAATTCAAAAATGTACCTGCATTTACAGCTGATTATTGTGAAGAAATAACAGGACTTGTTTTTAGAAAGCAAGATTCTGAATTTAGATTGATAGGGCTGAAAATGAAATTTTAATTGCAATAATATTACAATATACTCGACAGTGATTTTCAAAATGCAAGAGCTGTGATAATTCTTTAGGAACAAATGTGTGTCAAAATACAGTTTTAATTCAAATACTTTGAAGCAGAGAGGCTCTTGCCTCTGCATTATACAAAGATGAAAAAATGTTTACTTATCACTCATTTTAATAACCTTTCAACAATCCTGTGAGTAAGGTTTTGATTAAAAGTAGAGAATAATGAGCTAGACTGCTATTACCTTTGCCACGACAAAGTCATATCAATATCATAATATATGTCAATAGTGAATCAATATTTTGTCAAAATCCAAATCCATCAGCCTAATGAATGAATACAATTTCAGTAGTGTAATAGGCTATAAAAACAAGGGAACTTTGAGCAGTGGTGATATTTTGGAGTATTTTCTCAGCTTTAATAGCCGAATTAGGAGAGTCCTTGAAATAGCAAAGTGTAGGAAACCTTGACCCATTACACTTTACAGATGATTAAAGTCTGCATGACTGAACAAATTTAAAAGAAAACCAAAGAGAAAAACTTTTATGCAAAAGCTGCTGAATAAACCTCAAAGATCCGTCCAGTTAGCCACCAGGGGGCGTCAGAGGTGCACTGTTGTGCTTCTCAGTCGCGATGACGTTTTGAGGCTTTCAGAGGTGACTGAAACAGAATATGAACCAATACAGACATTTAAAATAACTTTTAGAAAAATTATCTAAGTAACAATAGTAGTACAGAAGCACACAGTCAGGACATGGAAAGCCTCATGTCCAAGGTCACAAAAATCACTGGGAAAAAATAGGATTTTTTTAAATTAAAAATTTCATAGAAATTCATCACTTCTTTTCAAAATGTCCTGGCTAATAAACGACTGCTGATTAGTTCTTTGTTGCAGTACAAAAGTCTGTTGATGGAGGGTTTTTAAGCTCTTTTTTGACCTTGTAAACAACAAATAAAGAGGTCCTGTGAAAAGTTGTTGGTGTTTGAAGCGGACAGAGGGCCTGATATTAGAAACAGAAAATGGAGGACGAAAAGAGGTGAAAAGAGCTTTTTCACCTTGAGTGACCTCAAACACTTCAGGTCTTGCGTTTGGCCTGCATAGCCATTAAAACATCATGCAGAAACACACAAGGATGAAAGAACTAGCTGTCCCTCTGATTTATGACTAAATATATCGCTTTAGAAAGCCAACTCAAGTTTATACACACACCAGCACTTTGCAGGATTACTATTTCATGCATCAGTGGATCACAGATAAAATAGAGACGTCTGTTCAGGACCAATTATTTTTCACAATCAGAGGTTTTATTTGATTAAAAACTAAAAAGGTTAAGGCTGATATTTAAATTTAATGATTGACGTTCACAGTTTGTTTTTTGTTGTTATGAAAGTAAATTCATTCATTGTGATGCCTGTGCACACAGTCTGTTATTCAAAGGCTTTATTGGAACAAAGACGCCTGAAGACGGTGCATGATAAATAAAATTCTATGGACATCCATAACTGATACAATGTTGGGAAAAATGCAGGTTATATGTTACTGAATCAAACAACATAGCCTACTGCTTACACCTTGAATCTTTATGGGAATTTTTTTTTGTATCTTATTAGGGTAAAATGTAACAGGTCAAAGGTCATTATTTCAACTTTGCCTACATAAACATTAGCCTGGCTTTCAGTTTGTTCAACTCAATCTATCAGATAGATGTTCAGTATTCAGTCTTACAACATAAGCAGGATTTAAAAAAGGACACAAACGAACTTGGGTAAAATTACACAAACTTTGATAAACTTTTACTCAGGTAAAAGCAAAAATAGTTCTCTATGGATTAAGTAAAACTGACAGTACTTCATTTAAATTGCACTTGAACAGAGTATTTTGACAAGTAAAGTGTAAAAAGGATCACAGTTGGAGTGTGATATGTTGATCGATTGTTTCTGCATATAGTAGTAACGTGTATATATAAACATTTGACCCAAATAATGTTAAGCATAGCAGTTTGTCCTGATACTAAATATATTTAATCTTTTAATACCCAAATCTGAGCCACTCACTGGGCCTCTCTGAGAAGTCAGAAATTAATCAAGTATAACATTCAAACACTTACACTATTTGTTTTCTGTTCAGGAATGAAAGTACATAACTTTAATTTGATATCTTAATCAAGAAATAATAATAATAATAAAATGTTTGGGTAATTACCAATGCTGTTAATTGAGGGCAGCTGTAGCATGAACCTCAAATTGAATGTTGATCTAATAAATCTGCTAAGCACTGTATACAGTTTAATTTTGTTGATAAGCTATCAATCAAAAAATGAACGTGACCAACATTTGAGGATATTTTCCAACTGATTATTTGGGTACTGAATATCAAATAAGCATCATTTTAGTTTTAGAAAATGTTTCAGTATTGAATATTGCAAAACTAAATAGTAAAAAGGTCTACATTTTAATATTGTGACATGAGTTGATGCAATAATTCGATCAGTTCAGCTTTTACTCAGATGCTGAGTAAAATCTTTCATACCAAAACCATACTATAGTAAAAGCACTGAATTGAAAAACTACTGAAAAAAGAAAAAGTATACAAAGCACTACTCAATTATAGTAGCTTGAGTAGATGTTAATGGTAACTTTCCACCCATGAGTGTATGGATCATAAAATCAGGGTAATGTCATGGTTTACCATGTGTTACAAATATAAAACAGATATTGTGTCATCATTAAAATAATTAATACAATGCTGTATCGTAACTTAAAATGCTAGCTAGTGTTTAAAGTGACACATCAGTTTCCAACTTTAGTGTTTAAAGACAACATCATTATCGCAGTGTAATAATTGCTGGATCATAGACTTTTATGAGTTAAGAGTTATGACATGGCATACCGTGCATTATCAGATATATATATATATGTATATATATATATATATATATATATATATATATATATATATATATATATATATATATATATATATATATATATATATATATATATATATATATATATATATATATATATATATATATATATATATATATATATGTATATATATATATATATATATATCATAACACTAAGAAGTCACTTAGTAAAGTGTCACTCAGTTTTATCTCAGAATAACAGTTCATCACATTTGATGTTGTCATTGCTCTACTTATTTAAGTGAAAACTTGATCATTCAGAGAGGAAAGATTAGCCACACAGTAAAACGAATCTAAAACATAATTAACTACAATAAGAGTATGAGGAAATATATTTAGAAGCGGTTAATATTTGCTATTGTGTGCAAAGAATTTGAATAGAATTACAATGTGGGTTCCTGACAGAGTCAAAGGCTTTACAGCTTTGGGCAGAGCTTTAGAAGTTAGCTTATGGAGTGCCTCCAGGATCTATCCTTGGTCCCTTACTCTTCCTAGGGTAAAATTTGTGTTATGTCTCAAACAGATTTAATTTATTTATTTGTTTACTGACTTACTTGGTTATTTCCCTAGAAGATCCCAGCATTTTTCTTTCAAAAACATATTGGCACTTAACTGAGCAAACTAAAACTGAACTCAGTCAAGTCTATGACCAGTTTCAATATAGCAAACTGTCACTTAGTTTGGAATAATAATAAAAAGCACTGGCTCTTTTTACAACAAGCAGACACAAAACAACCCTAGAAAATATGTATTTTTATCTGATTGAGCTTTTAATAGCTCAACTTATAAATGTGTACCAAATTTGCTTAATTTTGTTTTAACAACAAATTAATGTCCCATTTGCTAGCCTCTGTGACAATCTTGCCAAATAATTAAGTTCAGTTGACCAGCAGTTTGTCTGATCTTTATGGTCTTCTTTAGGAAAAAATTCAGTCCATTTATAGTATATTATCAAGGCCCACAGTATTTAAATCGATCACTTGACAATCCAAAGAAATGTATTTATCTAACATTTAGAAAAAAGGTCTCAAAACCTAATTTTGAACTTACACCGAGTCACTTACATTACTGCTCTCAAACTTTTTTGTATTAAATAGTTTCTTGATTTATATTTTGTTATTCTTTAATCTCATTTTCTAAAGAAATAATCTTGTGAATTTCGGTTTTATCAAGGGGAGGCTCTCACATAGGCCTTCTCTGGTTTCATAACTTCCTCTCAAGGTTCATTTTTTGACATATAGTATATCAAAAAATACAATAAAATTAGGTACAAACAAGTGCTCCAGGCAACACTACAAGTGCTGGAGAAGATTTTATATTTTCATAATGGACCCTGTGGAAAACAGACAGCATGTGTTCAACAGGTTGCACTGCTAAGAGAACCATATTACTGCCTCTTCAAGGTTGTGTCCTTCGGCAGGTGTTGCTTTTGCATGGCACAAATGTTAATCAGCTGGTCATGACTGCAAATACAAAAGAGTATCACTAATGGGGTGGACAGAGCTGCAGTAGAAGGTGAAAAATCATGTAACCTGATTTGTTTTCTGGACAAAGCTCAGATCAGCTATTTGTCTTCATCCCTCAACATATTATACATCTGAAGGACAAGTAA
Source organism: Cetoscarus ocellatus (assembly GCA_037902135.1). Classification (NCBI taxonomy): domain Eukaryota; kingdom Metazoa; phylum Chordata; class Actinopteri; order Labriformes; family Labridae; genus Cetoscarus; species Cetoscarus ocellatus. The sequence continues at coordinate 690,425 of JBAMNC010000804.1, read as the reverse complement.
GCTGAATGCAGCTATGTTTCTTAAAAAGAAATACATTAAAGACTTGACTGATAATGTGACAAAAGAAGCTCAGATTTCCTTTGACATAAACGCTACGGTGCAGAGAGCCCTCACCTTCATCCTTACAGTGCGACACGGGGAGTTAAAGAGGAGGCAGCTGGACAAGGACGAGGTTTTCTACAGCAGCTCGTATCTGTGGCCTTCTCTGTTTGGAGACTGTAGATAACAGGTTATTCTGTATGCCACCATATAGCTCAGCAAGGCCACAGTTTTAAATCATTTATTTCGGTTTGGTGAATTTACCATCTTAGAAACATAACCTCTGTTTGTATTCACATGCACCAGCACTATCTTAGACGACTGAAACACTTATCAATTGCCCACAACATCTACGTTTAAATGGAGCTGTAATGCTGTACTTAAATATATTCGCTGAAAATCAATGACTTTATGGCCTGTATTGAAAAATATTTAACTAGGGCTGTCAAAATGCTGAAAAGGGGAGACTGGGGCTGGTTGTAGCATTGCCTATTACAGCCAAACTACAGGGCTCTGCTTCATCACGTTCATATTGAATATTTAGTCCACTGTCGTGCTCATTTTATCAAGACATCGAGAAGCACAGAGGCAAAACATTGAGATGAGAAGACTTTTTGATGGTTGAGGTTGAGTATTTTTTCATGTTTTTGTTCCTTTTTTTATTTATGATTTCTTGGTAATAACTCTTAAAACAACCAAAGTTTTCTACAAAGAACAGGAAGGTAGGAGTTGCAGTTTGGCCCTAGCGTCAACTAGCTAGTTTATGGCACATGGTAGCTAATATAAAACTTTTGGTAAGAAGTCAGACGGGGCTGGCCGTCACAAAAGCACAAAAGAGCTGAATCTCTCATGTAGCTCTCGCTCACTTACTTCCTAAAAAGTAAGCGTTTTGCACATGCTACTTTTAAAGATATTTCCTCTCAAAATCCTTCAGAGAAAGCACACTTCATCTCTTCAAAACTTACTCATCCATCTATCCACACGTAAAAGGTCAATGAATGGTTTTAAATGACATTATTTGCCTTCACATTGTGTAAGAGAATAGCTCGAATAAATAGACAAAAATGGGCGCTGGCAATTATTATGTCGTTGATTTTTACTTGAACTTTTATTTGGAACTTATTTGGTTCCTCTTGTTTAAATAATGTCAAACTTCTTTTAAAAGTTATTAAATCACTTTTTTTTTTTTTTTTAACTAAAACCCGATGAATAACTATGGAAATAACCCACCTGGAGTTAGTGTTGCTTGTCCCAGTGGGTCACCGTATCTTAGATGGTGAATAATTTGTTGTTAAAATAATTTACAAGTAAAAAAGTGTGAACCATATTATCCAAAGGCCCTGAGCTAGAATCTCAATAAGTAATGTTTGTCAGGTTAATTGATCATAAGTTATGCTCACAAAAGTAAAGAAGTGTGACAACTAATCCCACACACCCCTGCATTTAGACTAGAAATTGTTTGTAAAATAATTACCTTATGATATCAACACACAACTACCTGAAATGCCTTTGTAAATTTGATGGTAACACACGCTAATAACTCCCTGTGCTCTGTTTGTGAATTAAATCTTAATAAGGTTAAAAAAAGGAGTAATATTTTATTGTGAAGTTACGGATGACTGTATAAAAGAGGAGATAAACCAGTAAGCCCCCCTCTGACATTATGTCTGTGTGTGATAAGTTGATATTAATCACAAATCCTTTAATAAACTATATCGTTTTTTCAGTCAACCGATCAACTGCGCTTCAGCAGATGTAAACCTAACTGAATTTATTTCATTTACTTGTATAGTCTTAGAGCTGTTCCAGGTTTATAAGCGTAATAAAAAAAAGTCATATCCAACAGTGGACTGTGCATTGCTAACCATTATTACACTGTTTTCTATAACCAATAAAATATCTAACTGTACATTATGTGACAGCTTTACAGTGCATTAATCAAGTTGTGATCAATTTGACCATCGGGCTTGGGAATGTAGCAAGTACCTCTCACGACATATTGCTATATTTCAAACAAGATACAAGGAAAGACACTAATGTCTTTATTAATATTCATGTAATAAATATAACTGGGCATAATGCTCAGCAAAAATATTTACAATGAAAATAAGAGTTATATGGCTACTGACCATAAGATGGTCTATTAGAAATATTTAGTCTAACTGAGGAATTACTATTTTACACAATTTAAGGAGTATTTTTTATTATTTTTCTTAAATATTAAGACAAAGTTACAGTAACATACAGTTACTTGTAAATTATATTTTATTTATCCACAAATATATGAGAGCAAAGTTTCTATTATCACATTACATAAAAAAATAAGTGTACATTTCTGAATCTAGTTATGAAATCCTGCACATTTGTTTTTGGACTAAAAATTAACGTTTTATATCAATTATTGTGTTTAGCTGCATTTTTAGTGTACAGTTACTTTGCCAATGTAAACATGTGTTTACAGTTCTTATAAAGGTCTTTGAATTGAATTACATCACATTTTTTATTATTTTTATGTGCATATTAGAATTTTGCGGCTGGTAGTTGATAAAAATGCCTGTGTGACAGCTGGTATTTGGCATACGGAGCTTACTTTAAAGTCATTTTTTCTGTTATTTCTTAACTGAAAAAAAAAATGAAAATTGTTTTATGAATTCTAATTCAGCTAAAAACTATCAAATGATTGGACTATAGTTCCCAACTCTACTGTAAACTATTCCTTTTTTAATTATTTTGTTTAAACTTTTGAATGTTACATTGTTATTTTCCAGAAAATAAATCAGAAATCAAAATTTGACATACTGTTGCTCATGTAGTATCTTATAACTGTTTTCAACAGGTTTTCATTTGCACCATTATCAATGACTGATTTAAGTATTATTGCATATAATATGAGCTTACAATACTCTGATAACATTTTGGCGCACAAATTATGCATTTGAGCAGTTCAAGGATTTAAAACTGATGAAATCTGAAAATATAGTCTCTGCGGACACATGCAGGGCAGGTCTTGATCATTGTGCATCTCTGCTGACAAACATTATATTGTTCTGCAGTGTCTGTACTGAACCATGTCAACACATTCAATAACAATAAAGAGTCAAGGCTGCAGCCCGCCCTTCAACACGTATCAAAAACAAGGCTGAAAAGAGCCTCCACTCACACAGCTTAACTGCACTGATGTGACACCTTTAACACCTCAAAATACTTTGCAAAACCTGAAGATAGTTTAGACCAACACAGGCAGAGGAAAACACACAAAGGTCATATACAGGAGCTACCATGAGGGCTGGGAAAATTCAATTATTCAATCAAATCAACATGTTTTCACAGAAATACAACAGCATAAAAAAGCTACTCTTATAGAAATAATCTGTCATCTGGATCTGCTCATTTGCAAGAAAAAAACATATATAATATCATGAAGTCATGAATTTACAACAAACCAAACTCATAATTTTAGGGTAAAAATTTGTTAATTTATGAGGAAAACTTACGTTTTTATAAACCAGAAAACCTAATCTTTGCATCTGCTCAGTGCACTCTGGTTCTTAATGGACAAACAATACAATCTCCTCCAGTCAGTGAGTTGTTTTCTAGTGAATTGCCCCAATTTAATACAATTTATCTTCAAAGTCCAGATGCTAATGATGATGGTATGATTTTCGCCTGAACCCATAGCCCAAATTAAAAGTAATATTTGATCAGGATCTGAACTGCAGGCATAATACAAGGCAAACAGCTTAATCAAGTTTGTTTTTTATTTCACGCTATAGGCTAATTTATACTTTATAAACTCACAATTATGAGTTAGGTTTCTCGTAAATTAATGAAATTTAAAGTTAATTTTTTTCCAAGTAAATCTATGACTTTATTCTCAATAATTCCAAATGCAGAATAATTACCTTATGATATCAATACACAACTATCTGAAATGCCTTTGTAAATTTGATGGAAACACACGTTAATAACTCCTTGTGCTCTGTTAAAGGGAAGCAACCTGCATAAGTTCAAGTAGTTTGTGAATTAAATCTTAATAAGGTAAAAAGAAAAAAGGAGTAATATTTTATTGTGAAGTTATGGATGACCGTACTTTTTTTCTCAAGAACTAACATATATTATATATACTATTATATATTTTTTTCTATTTTTAAAATGATCCTTTCAGCTGCCACATAAGGATAAGACCACATTGCTTACATTAGTTATAGGGAGGTTGCTTTAAACAGTACATTGTAAATACCAGGCCAAAGTATCAGTAAAAAAGTAGTTCAGAGAAAGACATATGAATACTAAATAAGATGATCTACTTGAAATGCTCTATTTAAACATGGAATTAATAGGAGTTTATTTGATTTTCTTTAAGGAGGATTTTACTGCAAGTAAAAAGAAAACAATATTCACGAAAGTTTGATATTACAGCAACAAAAATTAAACACCCAATAATGGATATTTGGTTTTGTTTTTTAAATCAAAAAAACGAATTGCAGGCACTTTCTTACACGGTCTAAATAAGAGGCATTTGGAAAGGAGCGTGGAAGAGGCAGACAAGGAATTTCACCATCAAATGAGTGCACTTTAGACAGCACTCTCTCTCTGTGAAGAAGTTTCACTGCAATTTTTTAAAATCATAAAGGACAAAGTGCCAGATTTTGGATGCCTAAGTCTTCTATTTTGTTGCTGTGGTAACAAAAAGGTATTTATATCACTTTTTCTAACATTGTATCAAAGTTTTGGTATTGTGACAATTATTTGGTTTTTCCTTTACAGAAAAAAAAAACAATAGAAAGAGAGATAAATATTATGCACCGCCATTCAGCTGAAAAATATTGAGGTATGGTTTTTGGTCCATTTTCCCAGCCCTGATTAAGATTTGGCATTTTATTACATTTACAACTTTCAATAAAATTAAAGCTTTAGTTATCAATGAAGCATATGCGCTGAATCTATGTGAAGGCTACTACACGTCAGACAACAATCAAATGGCAATTAAATCCTCTTAACAGGCAAAACCATGAGCTCACACTGAAGCACAAGCACACACGCATACACACAAACACACACAAGAGAAGTTGTGATTTCTGTGGCCCAGACTCCCCTCACAGGACTCTTTTCTTTGGAGAGGGGACTCGCACCCGCTCCCCTTCACAAAACAGCGGCAGGGCCCCTTTTGTCCGCGCAGGGACCCCAGACCCATCATTAGCACTGATTACCGCTGACCAGTTTGACAACCTTATTGACTGCGAGAAAGACTTTTTCATCCAGTGCCCTCCGCACGTCCTTAATCTCAATGGAAAACGGAAATATTCAGCCATTTTGTCCCCATGGTTTTGAAAGAAGAGCAGCAAAAAAATAAAAAAAAGAATCCCCTTCTGACTCCCTTTTTCTCTCCCCTCGCTTGTTTCCTCTCTCTCTATCTCTCTTTAAGCAACTCAAAGGCTTTTGTCTGCTGCTGAAGTTACTGTAGACTCATTCATGACAAATTGGACCAAAAGCAGGTGTCTGCTGAAAAAGCTCAACTTTAACTTCTGCCTTGCTCACTTTTTTACCCTCATTTCCTGTTTCCCACCAAATTAAGACCCCTCTCCGTGTAGTTTTACATGGATTGAAATTCTTAAATCTCCATTTACAAACCCTGCAGTGTCACTACGGTTTCACAATAAAAATATAGACTTATGATTTGGTAGTTAAAATCAAACATTATTGATAACTGTTTGATACCATAGTAACTACTTTCAGTATTGGGTAAGTCTTTGTTTGCAACTATCAACACTGGCAAGAAAACTCCTACAAATGCCCTAAACTGAACAAAAATGAAATTGGCAACAAGTTGTTTATCTGTTATTATGTCATAAAAGTAACTGCTTGCAATTTTGGATGGATTATGGCCTTTTCCTCCCACGTGCTCAGATATGTTCCAGTGTTCTCAAACACTGAAATATAGACTGAGTGTTTTACTACACATGGCATTGAAAAATATCTTTAACCTGAGCAGCCACTGCTTTTATCTTTCAGCTTTCAGGAATGTGCATGTTAAGGGTTATACTCGAAATGCAGACCTATATGCTAAGAACAAACACAGATAATAAGAAAATAGATAACAGGGAGAACAGTGTTTTTTGTTTGCCTTTACAATGTTATTAATTCAAAAATAACCATGGGTATTTTTCTCTTTTTTGCCTGAATGTATAGATTTAAATATTAATAATTACTCATTTATTAGCTGCTTTTGTCCGTAGTAGCATGATTTACAAGATTATGGTTACTATACATGTGCTTGAATGCAACAAAATTATTTGATTTGGTCCTTTTGAATGCATCAAAAGCCCAGTTGAGTCTAAAATGGTTAATATTTAAGGCAAGTGGGGAAAAATCTGACACTTGAATATATGAGTCCTGTCACTACATTAACCAACATGCATAGCTGACACAAAATTATGGCAAAAATATTACACCGGTCAATTTAGAATTAAATAATACAATAGGATATATATTTCTACAAATTTGGCACTGTACTTTTCTTGAGAAAACAGTCACTGCAGTATATTAATTATATTTATGTTTACTAAATTTAATTTTAAGGGTGTCCTTAATAAAAATTGGCCATAATCATGGGTAAGAGAACTGTTTCTGCATAATGACATGTGTGCACATTACCACATAATTTCAGCAAAATACTTCATTGGTTAAACCATGATAAATGCATTGAAAGAGTGAGACTACCTACTTATACACACTGCAGTAAAGACACTAATACTGTCATGAGAAGAAAACAGTCACTGTAAGGTTTGGAGTCCTGTTCCTTCATCATAAATATGTGCATTAATGCCATAAGCTTTAGCAAACTTTAAAATTGCTTTTGTTTAAACAAAAACTTTTAAGGTTCACACAAAGCATTTTAAGCTTTTTTCAAACTAATCCGAAAAATTTAAGCAGCTGAAGAAAACTAAAAAAAAGATGCCATAAAATTTTTTTCTATGGCATTCATGCAACAAAATGTCAGCAAAATATTACACCTGCATTTAATTATAGTCGCAATAATTCAATGCTGTGGGAATTTGCAAAGCTCTAATTCTATACGGTAGGTTTTTAGATTTTCAGAGTCACATGTCTATGTGTACTCTCTACAATCCTCTGCACTGTTGCAACCACACACTCATCTGAATAATTTAAGTAGAAAAAGCTTGGTTGTTTCTGCTTTTACACCATTCATCTGAAGATGTTTTTTTTTTTTATTAATACATTGCTTAACTTGATTAAAAAAAACCTGGCCCCTTGAAAGATCAAAGAGTCCTGACTCTGCATTATTATAAATACATGTATGCAAAATTTCTACAAAATTCAGCAAAACATGAATTGCTTCAGTTATGATCAATTTCTGAAAGGATTGTCGTACTCCCTTTTATGCAATGCATCCAAAGTCATATGTGTAGTAAATTAGATAAAGTAGGTCTCTTGGGCAAAGTGTTACTGGCCAATAAGATTTTAGATCCTGGCTATTACAACAGGTAGTGATAAAGATTTATTTCTAAAAAAAACTCTCAATAAGCCTCATGTGTACATTACTGAAATAAAAAATGGCAAACCACAATGTGGTTTACATAACAAATGCATCAAGTCAGCGCTGTAGCCTTTTCCCAACATATTTCTGTTAAGCTCATTTTGTGCAATGTATTTTGAGATATAAGCCAATTTTACTTCAAAGGTGTAGAAGTAGGATATTAGTGTCCAGCTTGTTCTTCATGCTGCATCTGTGCATTAATACAAAAAAAATATCTAAACGTATAATGATTTAGCCATACTTTGTGCAACAAAAGCTCTGTTTAGCATTTCTGTTGCAATTTTTAAACGATAAATTCCTACTTTATTCAATGCTTTGGGATACTTCAAACAGTGTTAACGATATGACTTAAGTCCTGTTTCTGATCCAAACGAATAAGCAATTAAACGCCAAAAAGACCAGAAGGTGAGAAGAAAGGGAATGGTTTAGGCATAGCATATGCATGAAATTCATGCCTGTTGGTCCTCTGCATTAAATCCCGGTGTACGTTATTTTTAGCAACATATTTCAATATATTCTTACAAGATTTTGCTAGAGAAATCTGTCGATAAGCTGATTTAAAATCATGTTCCTTCATTATACTATATGTGTGCTTTGATGACACAGAAATCAGCCAAGCTCATGTTCTTTGAGCCCTAGTATGCGCCATTAGCCCTCTTGCAGTCATTTTAACGCAAAGCATTGAGGTATATTTCCATTTACTTAAATAGCCCAAGGGTCATGCATCTACCTTATGCTGCATGCTAAAAAAAAATCAGGCAAAATATCGCTATAATTAATTGATGACGAATACATCGGATTCATGGTTGCAGCCCCTTTTACGCACCGCATTTTCAGATCTATTTAATTCACCGCCATGTGTGTCTTGAGAAAGCTGTGTCTGCTAAGATTTCAGAGTCTTCTTTCTGTCGTCCTGCACGGGCAGAATAAAGCCTATTTGGTCAATCTGCTGTGTTTTGATCTCTATGATCTCTCTCGCAGATCATCCGGGTTAGTGAGCCGGCCTCTCGCTGACCTCGCGCTGTCACCCTGCATTACACGACGCACAGCATGTTGGCCAATTAGGGCGCACTCCAAAACGTGTCAGGCAATACAGCAGCAAAGGCGCTAGAATCACGAAAATGTTTGCTCAGGAGAGGGCTTTATATAAGATTATTAATATTTCACATGTTTGATCCCTTTTCCCTTTCTCAACAAGGCAATCCAACATACAAAATAAACTATTTCATTTTTGATCAACAATTATTTTATTAAGTTATCTTTACTTTTTTCCTTTTACTGAAACACATTTTCACTAAAGCGCGCATGCTCAACAGGTCCACCTGTGTACAAGGTAAGTATTAAAAACACCAAGCAAATGAATATGAAATTCCAAGAGACAAGAGCAGATCGTTTTCTTCTTAAATAGGCAAATAAACATTATTTATAAAACTTTGAAAGTAAAGTAAAAATATCACAGTTCTTTTTCGACATGAATTACCCACATGGAACAGCAGGTTAGGCGCTCGGATGCCTCGAACCCCCTCCTTCATTTTTATTTTAATTTTCTCCTTTTTTATTCTCATCTCGGCTTGATTAGTTCTTCAAAGTGTCCGTGTTAAGCTGTTATCCACACGTGGGTAAAACGCAAACAAAAAAATATAGGCCCTAACAGTCCGCAGATTTGGCACCCGTCAAATATCAGTTTCTGTGTTTGTGTGTTTTGTTACTCGACGCAGGCACTATGACTTGTTTTTATTCGATTGTCTCTTCCCCGTGTAATATTCATCGACACCCTCGGCTCGCCGCGGCCGTCAGATGTCACATTCACTGTCGCTGGAGGTGATGGAGATGGCGGAAGCGGCTGCTTTGCTGGACAGACTGGCCTCCGGGCTGGACGAGTTACCGAGCCGGTCCACGGTGCCGTCTTCATCCGCCAGGGAGCGAACCGAGCCCCCGGAGAGGACCTGCTGCTGGAGCCTGAATGAGCAGGATAGAGAAACAATAAAAACATTGAGCTGCTGTGGGGGCTATTCTGTACATTCAATAGACCTATTATGACAATGATACTCAGTTTATTTGGACATTTTCGATGTTTGTTGGAGGCTTATTCTATTTTGTATTTTAGCTACCTCCATTTTGTGTCTCAAATTAGTGACAAAACAGTGAATCGCTGTTGCTATTGCGACCCTGACTTATTAATTAATATTATTGTAACTACATTTTTATTATTACGACCGCTTTTTATTTTTATGGATTATTATATGAATCTTTGTCAGTAACGTTTTGTAAGTCATGCCAAAAAAGCAACTACATTGAAACTGAACGGACAAAATATTTATCTTAATTTTTAACATTCAGCAAAAAACAGCAAAAAAAAACTCGACCTAAATTAAGTAACATTACTCTACACTTAATATCTAATATCTAAGATTTGTAAATGAAATTTAAAACGTGATGCGTGCATAACAATACATTTTTCTGCACAACAGCACACTTAAAAAAATGACAAATCAAACGCCATTTTCAAAAACACTCAACAAATTACTGGGTAGCGTTTTTCAGTCTCTTTTGTTAAACTAGGAGGTGTTTTAGCCTTAGTGAACATGACAAACACAGCAGTGTGACCTCGACCCTCACTCAAAAAGGCCTTTCAAAAGATTACCTTCAATTGTAATTGGAAATAACACCCTATTATCCATCAAAACACATATAAGGTAGCCTGTGACATCAACACAACAGATGTATTGACCTAAGGTGAGCAAAAAAATAAAATGCTCACAGCATAGAATTAAATGTTATGGTCTTTTGTTAGCAGATTTGTGCTAATCGTATTTATAAAAATTAAAGTTAATTCCGTTTATAGGGTATTTGCCTTTTTTCCAAATCAGCAAAAATGACAAAGAAATTAATACAGGGAGATTGCAGTAGCCTATTTATGACATGCAAAGTGCGTATTTTCTGCATTTCCAACACCCCGAAAATGCGCTTCGATTATTGATATTTCAGTGTAAAATTAAATCCCCCTGATTTTAGGATTACAGGCTGATTTTAATCTAAATCCTGAGAAATAAAGTCAGATTTGAATGTCTCCATGCAGCGTGTTTCACTGCCTGTTCTGTTGTACCTATTACACTGAAGTGGCATCACAGTATAAAGTGATTTTTTTCTTCCATTTTCGTGAGTGTTTGTGGCAGGTATCAGGCTTAAAAAGCTCGTGTATCTCACCTGTTTTTTGCGGCGGCAGCTCTGTCTCTTTGTCTGCGGTTTTTGAACCAGTTTCCTACTTGTGTGGGTGTGAGTCCTGTCGCCTGTGCAAGCTCCCTCTTTTTACTGGGATTCGGGTAGGGATCCTGCAAATACCATTCTCGTAACAAGTGCCTGGTTCTCTCCTTGAAGCAGTGGGTTTTCTGCTCTCCGTCCCATATGGTTCTGGGTAGGGGGAACTTCTTCCTCACCCGGTATTTGTCCACCGGCCCAAGCGGGCGTCCCCGCAGCTTCTCCGCCTCCTGGTAGTGCGCTTCCAGCCACAGCGCCTGCAGCTTCGTGTGCGACTCTTTGGTGAACTTGTGGTTCTCCAGGATGTGGTAAAGTTCGCGGAAATTGCCCGTGTGGAAAGCGACCACGGCCCGGGCCCTCAGCACCGACTCGTTCTTGTTGAGGACCTCGCAGGCCGCCGGTGCGACGGGCAGCGACCACAGGAAGCGGCCCAGGCGCTCCACGTCCCCGCTCTCCTCCAGAGTCTCGCAGACCCCGGCGACCTGCTGGGGGCTGAAATTCAAGATGGGCAGCTGAAACATGGAGGCTTCTCCCGTGGTTCCCGCTCCCCCTCCTTTCTCCTCTCCTGCGCTCTCTCTCTCCTCCGCCGCCGCCGCCGCGTCTCTCTGTGCGCCGAGGCTCTCCAAGACCCCCCAAAGACGAGACAATCCCAAAGTTAGCACACCAATCGTCTGAGCAGCGTCTGGAAAACGCGAACGCCAATCGCCGCGGAGGAGGACCGATGCTGCTGCTTGGGGGCCGGCTACCGCATCCTCGTGCTGGATGCACTCGGCAGGCAAAGGGCTGAGGGTGCGAGGAGACCAAAGCCGGAGCCACGGTGTATTATTTTTCAAGGTAGGATTCAAAGTAGGAAAGAATTAAAGCTCGAGCCGAGATGTATTTTTTAAAGGGGGGGAGAAAAAGACAGTCAAGCCCCCTCCGATGATTTCCTATTGGACTTGGCAGATTGGCTGCCCGGTTGCCATGGATGCACGTCAATCACTGTCAAGTTCGGCCAATCAGGCGGAAAAGAGACCTCAGCACCTCCCTCTTCAGATATAATATAAACATTTTGACCTTTTTGCATCGCGTCTTCTTACGTTTGGCCGCCCCACCGTGCTTTAAAAACACACCGTGCTTTTGTATTACAGTCTTCAGTGTAAACGAAAACACAAAGCTGCTTAGGCTGCTTGTAGAGCTCTTCAGATGAGCTCTACAGGCTCAATGACACCCTACACGCGGCTCTGCCCGAGGCCAAAAATCAACATTAAATCATACATTTAAAGTATAAAAATCAAGTGAGTTTTGCTAAATTAAGAGGAAAATGGGCTGCGAGAGCGGTCAGTCAGTCAGTCAGTCAGTCAATCAGTAAAATATTATCAATGGTTAATCACGAGGATCTTAGGTTATTTACCGTTGATTAATGTGTGAATAATATGAGGTTTCTATAAGGTAAATACCGGATCACCCTGTTTCTATATGGTTTGTCCTTTAATACACGTTTTTACTTCAATTTCAACCTCATGAATAGGTACTTACAAAACACTTAAATATTCAAAATAATCATTATTAGTCCAGGTTAATTATCAATCCATCCCAGACAGTGCTGACTACCCCCTTGCATTATAACAAGGAAAAGAAAACGAAAACAAAAAGAAAAAGAAAGAAAAAACATCAGGAAAATATCAGCAGGTGTTTTTATTCAGGCCGATGCTGTCTTCAGTTGGCTGATAGGCGACATGACGTCACACAGCCAATATATTGCCTTATATTCTTAATTATATTAAAAGAAATTAATTATTTATTTTGAAAGCATTGGTACACACTTCCATGTTTACAGTTGTATAATATTTCTATATCATAAGCCTGCTTGATTAGAGGGTTCAGTGTGGCTCGTTTGAATGTATTCAATTTGAAGTAGCAGCCAACAGTTTTACTTGTTACTAAGCCTCAGCACAGGAACATTTCATTTAATACTGGTGCTGATTGCAAAAAGAGGGTCAATGTGGCCTTTATTTTAACAGGACTGTAAATTTGCAGCCAACTCTTTTTCACAACCTTGAACACGAGTTAGTCGAGGCTCCTCGCATTTTCAAACCTCACAAAAGTGATAATTTATCAAGCCATAATAAATTATATCAGAGTCTAAGTTATGATGATGCATGCTCTTTTATGCGGGCTATGAATAAAATGCTCTTTTTGAAAAACACGGGCTAATTGATGGCTGTTATACTGACAATGCTGTGGTGTGTTTGTGTGTGATGCTGATCCCTGCAGACTCCAGCTCCCACAGTGTAACTTATACGTGCTTTTATTTACAGTATGCTTGTATGAGCGCTGTGAGGCTGCATGCTGGCGGCCTGTGATGCCTATAAGACACAGCAGCGGAGAAGCCCTGTATTATATATTTATATTTTTTTTATTTATATATAGGATAGTGATGGCCCTGGCAGGCTCCCCAGCTCTAGTATCAGACACACTCCGTTTTGTGCACAGGCTGATTTAGTAAATAAGAGGGCGGATAGATAGCGCAGATGGTTTGAAGTGTCGGGTCAGATTATTTCATGGCTGGATACAGTAGTAAAGTTCATTCTGACGGAAAAGCCTGATATTATTTTCACAGACCCCCCCCCCCCCCCCCCATTACACACCAACTCTCTCTCTCTCTCACTCCTCTGTCTCTCTCCCCCATGCACGCGCACGCACGCGGCACACACTGGAGCTGAATCCCCTCGAGCTCTTTTTGCATGAATTATGGAGTCTGGATGCGGGGTTATGAAATGCCTTCTGCACAGGAAGCTGTTCATTCTCATGCTGGTTTAATGGAAACCGCCGCGGCATTACAAATTAAAACATACATGTTAATAATTAAGAATTTGCATACCATGTCTTCACGCGGACGGATTTGTTTGTCAGAAATAGGCCTGATTTTACAGACAAATAGGCCGCGTGTGCTAAGTAAAATTGACAATTTTATGGAAGACAATTGCGCAACAAATAAAAGAAGGAGACGATTCAGTGGCCATTCATTCACCCGTATTAAACAACCAACTAGGGCTGGAAAACAGACTGAGATTTTAAGATGTAGGACTGTCGATCGGAATAAAGGGTGAGACATCATTCATGCTAATTGTGCATATTAACCACATCATAATCAATTCAAAATGTTACTTTAAATCAATGGGGAATAGTGATTGTCTTTCAATTCATGTAAATAATAATAATTCCTATATATCATCACTGGACAGCTGTTCAAGACCACAACAAAACAGACGTCTGAAACACCCAACAGGGGCCTTAAGGGGAGAGAGTATAATAGTCCAGGGGGCTGTGACTCAATTGGGCCCTGAAATTATGCACACATATTTGTGTTAACAAACTACCAGGGCACTTTTTTTTTTTTTTTTTTTAAACCATTTTCAGTCCGCCTTGATTTTTTTATTGTATTAATGCATGATGGACCATAGTCCTTTCAAGCAGAATCAAGTTATAGACATCTTTATTTCCAGGACAGTCTGGATGTATACTAGCTTGTTTTGGATTAAGCAATTGTGTAAGGTTGGTTTTGGGCTGTGGTAGTTCGGCCCTCAATGAAGTTTTTTCATGGAGCCCACAATTGTTAGCAGCGCTCCTGACACCCAGTATTGGTTAAAGAGGCTGCTCAGTTACTGTAAAAAAAGACATCCTCAATATCAAAAACAAGTACCCACTGATTTTACATCTGAACATCACAGGTAAATTATTACGAAAAACTCAGTACACTTACAGTGGAGGGAAAAAAAGTAAGTTTAATCCAATTATAAGTACAAATTATCAAGAAGAAAAATTAACAGTGTTTTGTGGGTAACCTACAATCTTAATCAGTTTGTTTGGTTCTTTTTGGGAATTGTAACTCAAATTGAAACTGATTAATTATCCAGCAGTATTGGCTTCTTCATTTTTTAAAATAATTGTTTTAAATTACCAAAATTTGCAAGAAACTCCTGCACACATACTCTTTACCCGAATATGACGACAGATCATTCTGTTACACACTACCTTTTTTAAACAGCATTAAAATAATGGAAAATCTGAGATTTTGAAGTACACATATTTAAGGGTATCGAAAATTTTGACCTCAACCGTGTTGCCTATATTTTTGAACAACTTGTTGTAATTTTTAAGTGTGATGTCAAAGATTGTCTAATTTTAGGTGTGTGGCTTATCCTTTTATTGCTGTGGTTTCAGACAGGTATATTGTTTTATCTTTACATTAATCAAATTAAAATCTAAAATTACGACAAAATGAGAAGCAACCATACCCCCATGGCCTATTTGCTGCATGTCCTCCCCCACTCTCTCCCCCTTTCCAACTGTATCTACCGTCTCTCCAATATCAGTGAAGGCTAAAATTCCCCCAAAATATCTTTAAAAAACCTGATATCAGAACAACCAGCTTTTTCTCCCAACCAAAAAAAAATATCAAGATACATCACCATTCTTTTAGAGAAAAATTAAGTGACAATTTGTTACTCTATATTTTCCAGCCCTACAAATAGATCATGTCAATTAACTGCAAAGGAGATAGCAGAGGGAAAGGAACAGACAACTCAGTGGCCATTCATTCACCCATATTATACACCAAACATGTAAATATTGGTAAATAAAGGATAAGATCTCTAGATGCAGCAGTGGAAGTGAAATGCTTGGGCAACTGACAAGGTGCTGCACTGAAATATTTAACTGGGGTAAATATTTCATCCCTGCCGCCTGAATGGCCCAACCTAAATTTACAAGGACAGCAAGACTTTCTCTAGGAAGCTCCTCATCAATAAAACATGAGCGAGTTTTGGATCTTTTAAACGTGGGCTGGAAATAACAATTGTAGACTGAGCTCTGTAAGCAACACGTCTAGGTTAAAGGCAATGTTAAACATTTATAGAATAAGGAAAAAGAAATGTCTGGAGAGGATTTTTCCGTAAGGGTGGATTCACGGTTTAGGATCCCTCTACCAGTAAACAGGTGGCTGTGCTTTATGTATTTGTCTAACAGGAACTGGATTCTTTTCAGTCATGATTCCAAACGTATTCCTCTTATTTCCATATTAAACTAAACATGTCATCGAGAATGAAGGACACAAGCTCCGCTATGATCCAGGCCTGGGTCTTTATGTCAGAGGATAGTAGGCCTCCTGACACCAGTATCTCCACACATTTAGCTCAGCACAGTGCGTCTCATTCAAACATCACTTCTTCTTCTCTGGCTCTGTTTGATAGATCCCTCTGACACTCCTCTGTGACACTCAACTCATTTTATATATTCTTCTGGTTCCTTTTTATTCCTCATTATCAATATACAATCATATTTTGTTCTAAGTACACTATCAATCACATTTTTCCTTATTTAAGATTCACTCAGATAAACCGTAACAGAACAGTAGACAATGATGTGAACACATTAGATATAACTCAAAAAACATCTGACATTGTAATATTATTGTTAAAGTTCAGTCATATTTTGAAATGTAAGCTGATAAATGAGTGAAACTTTGATTCACTGACTTGTGGAAAAAGAAAACAGACCATTGAATTGTTGGAGAAAATATTTGTTTTGTATTTGCAACAAGGTTACTACTATTAACATTGAAGTGAAGGACTTTTAACTGATCTTTCCATTCGAGAGATCATTTATCAGCTCCAATACCAAAGTAAAACAAGTTACAGCTAAGGATGTACAATACTGCTGGCAACACAATGTAACCAACAGGTCAGCATAAAAAGTTAGTTGTCAGTATCAGCAGATGTAGATATTCTGCCTAAACATACCAGCAGCACTTTTTTGTGTTTTTGTTAACTTATGTTAAAACTTTAAACAAAAAAAACAACTTTGTGTTTATATGTTCTCATAGTTAAAAAATACATCTAGGTTTTATTAGAAAAAACTTTCTAATTTGGGCCCCACTTTGGCCAAAAATAGTCCTTCTTTGTATTCAAATGTGTACATGTACAGCACGTGCACTTTGACTGGCAAATAATCAGAACATTTAAACCCTACTATCTCAGTGTGTGACAGATTTCTCTGTCTTGTGTTTTGTTGTATGTGCAGGAAGAAAAGTCTTTTTTTAAAGGAAAAATCAGCTGACGCTGAGATTCCAGGGCAGTGAGAACACTGGACTATGTTGATTTTGAATTGAGAAGATGTACTGCTACTGCAAAATATGATGCCTGTAAACAAAGGCCCTAACAATGCTCCCAGATATCCCCTGAACATATTTTTGCCAAAAAATACACTCAGGTATTGGATTGTGGCATAAGCGTCACTGTTTCAGCTATGATCAACATGGGCTGTTTTAGTGTTTTGGGGGGCTCAGAAACTCGAGGTGCTCTGATGGCACAAACCTCCTCCAAGGCATTTCTGACATTCTTAGCCGAGCTATTAACAAAAATGTGGGAAAATGACCCATCTTGCAATGTTAACAAATCCTTTAGAAATTCCTGGTTCTGTATCTTTATTTGGATCACCACCAAAATCAAATCACTTCTTTTTGGACCATGACCAACATTCCTTGGAAATTCACCTTTCATCCTTTGAGAACGAAGTAAATGGAATAAAACGTATGCATGCATGTCATTTAAGTGCTTCTGCCCTTTTCACAATGCTTATTTCTTTCTGTCTCTTTACTCTATCATTTTTTATTTCATCTAAGGTTCTGAAAGCAATAATTTTCAGTGAGTAAATTTAAGTGGTTAAAATGTTCAGGGGTATGGGGCACAGATTCTCATAAAGGAGTTGGTCGGTCCTGCGGGTATTGTTGAGAACTTAACCACTGTGAGGGGTTGTGATCACTTCATGGACATGTGGCAACTGCTTGTAAAAGCTTGAAGAGAAATATTCAGGGGAGAAAAAATATTAGAGGGTGAAACAGAAATCTAAGGAGGATTTAAGGTGAAGATGGGACTGACTGTGTGTGGAGGGATGATGCAGCTTCCCTCCTCCATTTGATCGGAGTTGTCTACGTTTAATTTGTGTCATCATTAGCATGTGGAGCTGGGTCGTAGCCGGCCCTGGGCAGAGGGAGGGAAGGAGTGGGGAACAGTTACATGTGAACAGGCTGGAAATGACCCAGATTCCCAGGGATCACTGGAGCAGACGAGACGCTACAAGAGCCTGTCACCCACAGCCATCCTGACACTGTCCCATACAGACCCACTGCACCTCCATCTCTTCTTCCTCCTCTGGCAGCCACAGAGAGATGTCTGTGAATATGCATACAAGCACATATACACGTTATATAATGGAAGTGTTAACTAGCTCTGTATCCTCGGCAGCGTTTGTGTTTAAAGCACTTAAACTGCATAAAGAAATGCAGCCAGTGATGCAAAACAGTGCCTAACAATGCTAATGTATGCTGGAAGTAGCCTGGGGCAGGGAGGCACTTCTGCTTTGCAAAGATGGAGGATGCAAACATTACAGTGTAGATTCACGGCCGCCTGCTTGACTCCAGTGACTTCTCCCCTGCATGACAGACTGTTTTAACTTCGAGTCAGCTGTCCCAGCACGGGATTAACTTTCCAATTAAGATATCATGTCAGCAACACTCCCTGTAACCCCTGAGTGACCCGGATGTATTTAAAAGGCCAAGCTCATGCAGTGGAGGACTTAAAGAGGAGTCACTTCGTTCGTACGTTACCTCACGCTGACAGGGGGGTTATGGCAAAGCTCTCGGAGAGTTGTGTTTTCAGACCCATTTGCCCCGGAGCTCTTGACGCTGCGTTTAATCTGAGGATTTGTGGTAACAGAGAAGACTTCTTATCCACTGACCCATTGGCCCCCAGTGTACGTAATCCGGTGCGGTTCAGTCACACGGGCCTGCTGACATGGATAGAGGAGAGCCGATACACTGAGGCAGTCGGAGTGGTGTGGGGGGAGCGCACACGCACACACCAGCACATACACATGGCCCGGCCCTGACACACATACTCCTCCCCCAAGCTTTTGTTTCACAGGGCAAATACTACGCAGCACAGCCAGGCCAGTGTTATAACAGCCAGTGCACGTGATATTTGACCTTAAGTCCACTGAGCCAATTCACACCATGAGAGCGCTCAGAATATGTAACGCTTCTTTCAAAATTGAGAGCACTGAAATTATATACTCTCGCTAGAAAGTGGCATTTTACAAAGAACTGTGCTTAAAGTAAAACAGGGGTGCCTTTAAACTTGTGTCAGAGATATTCTACTGTTGCATTAGAACATATTAAAACAATCTTTTTCCACCTTCTGAGGCCTGTAAAAGGAAACACTATCTGACTCTATTGTAACAAGTCAGATCCTATATTGAAACGAGAGTGGGAAAACTACCTCTGGCTGTCGAAAAACAAACAATACAGTGTGAATAAACCTTGAATCCTTGGCAAAAAGCTATCAGGAATGGCGTGAAGCACAGTTAAAAAAAATAAAAAAGCATGTTTATGGAGCATGCTATAGAGTGCATGCAATTATTACATCTATTCCACCCTTGAATGCAGTCAATTTCTAGCCAGATAAAGGGCTAAATGAAACTAGGGAGAGTGCATATTGCGCACAGTGCGCTATATATTACCCATGTTTGTGAGTGTTTGTGTAAGAGGCAGAGCAAAGAGACGAGAAAGTGCAAATGAACAAATGCAGGTCACCTATAGCACCCTCACAACAGAAGAGATTGTGAGCACAAGGCAGCATTTGGCTGTTAAAGCTAAAACGCAGAGCCAGTAATAAAGGGTGGTAAATAATTGTATACAGCCTGCTTGCAATTGAAATTGAACACAGTAGTGAGTGACTGTAAGGGAAACACAGAGGGGTGGGTGCTTTTCAATCACTGCCCTGTCTTTGTCACTGAGAGCTCAATTTTTTGTTCATTTTTCTTCAACTCCAGCAAAAGATGTCACTTCACAAATCTGAGTGCCATCCAACAAATGCAGGAAATTAATTGAATGTGTTGCAATAGACAGGTGAGTTGATTGGATACCATAACTTTAACCCCCCAGTGCAAGCACCCACGCATTATCTCTGTCCCTGTTTTTCTGCTTCATTCACTAACAAACACTTCCACAATACAACCTTCTCACAATAGAAAAGAATACGCACACTTTTTTTTCCATCTCATCTTAAACATCCTTATCTTTATGTCTATTATGATACCAGTGCGTTGAAGGTTACAGACTGACTTTGTTACACTATTATTGTCAGAATGGCAGGAGGTTTCTAAAGAACAAGCCTCCGTGGATGGTTTCCCAATTATTCTGCCTGTGTGTGACAACAGAAAACCTCCTGTTTCTTTTTTAGTGTGTGTGTGTGTGTGTGTGTGTGTGTGTGTGTGTGTGTGTGTGTGTGTGTGTGTTAACTCTTTCTGAAAAGCCATCTTAATGTGTCCTTACTGGTGGGAGCACTAGGTATCCGTTAAGCTTGTTGACGAAAAAATATCAATTAACATGCTTGTCAATGACCTTTTTTTCAATGTAAAAAAGCACAACCACTAGCTCACAAATAAATCTTTGATGATAGAAAACTAATGAAATGTATGTTTAGTTTCCATCAATGTGACAAGATAAGATTACAACGTGAGGGGTGGGCTGTCTGACATTCATAATCAATATTTCTGCAGGGGTGCACAATATTGTCAGCATGTTATTTATATCAGCAGATAAAAGCTTAAATATTGATTACTGGTACCGACAGATATGAAAATTCCTGCCAATGTTAACAACTGATTTATCAGGCATGTACCAACCACCTATCATACTGATATCTGCAGGCAGAAGTGGAAAGAGTTAAAAAATATTGCACTTAAGTAAAATTATAGTCAATTTAATGGATATTTTATCTAAGGACCAGCGAAGGTAGCCCTCTGTTAATCCACTCAAGTAAAAGTAAAAAGTACTTCTCTTAAAATGTACTCAAAAGTACTGAGTAATTTAAGTGAACTTTTCTGTAGCATTTAAGGATGATAACAGCCTAAGTGTGATGAGTTAACTGATTATTAAAGTCTGTTTCATTGCATAGTATATTATAACATTTGACCCAAATATTGTTAGATTACCATAGAGTAATGCTATGATATTGAAGATTAAACAATGATATCTATTCTGACTCTCTGGTGAAAGTTTTGCGTAAGCACACGGTTTTTGGCTAAATTAGTATATCAGATACAATTCTCGATGTAACTTAGTAAAATATGTCAGAAAAAAAGTAAAAGCACTGGTTCATAAAAGTACAAGTGCACAAAAAAGCTAGCCAATTACTGAAACTCCAGTACATGTGAGTAGCTACTCTCAACCCTGTGGACAGGATATATGTACCATCATACATCACATTGAAAGGTTACTGTTAAAAATATGTTTTGTTTATTATAAACATGTAATTCAAAGAAATGATTTCTCTGATTGTCATCACTGAATGTCTGCATAAAAATAATTGATGGCTGAATCAAATGTTTTTCTTGTCTTACATCTGTTTCTACAACAAAAATGTCACAAATAAAGAACAGGTCAATTCCAGTATAGGAGGAAAAAAGCCATTAATCAGCAGCATTAGCTAAAATGACTCAGGAGCATATTGGATAACCAATGATGTCCAATATTGTGTATCCCTATATTTCAGTTCCTTAAGAAGGAATGTGTGCGTTTTCCCGCCAATTTAAACTGTGTATATGAGCTTTGTTAGAGGCTCATTGTCTCATCTTTCCACAAAACCGTGGAAAAATAATGATGGAGGTATGAATAATGACTCATTGTAAATGAATATCAGTACAAACTATCCTACAAAGAACATACTCAACTTCATGTCAAGGTCTGTCATTTAACCCTTGAATAGTCCGTTCTTACAACATTAATAATTTCATATTTCCTTATGCACCTGGGCTAGAATAAAACTATTTCTTTTTAATATGTCTTTAATGTACTATCTTAAAGTCAGCCTTTTCTAAGAAATGTCCCGAGTGCCGGGTTGAAATCAAACATTTTCAATGTTATTTGATTTTTTTATGTGACAAATTAAATAAAATAACTAAATAGCTTTTATTCCTCTTTTCAATTTTAAGTTCTTTAAAAGTGCAAAACTGAACATTAAAGGAGTGGTTTCTAAAGGTGGTGTTGAGACCTCTGGGAGATCATGAGACACCAGAGGGGGGTTGGAAGTTAATTTAAATGGCATATTTTACTCAAAATTATAGACATACAGTTTATATGTAAATCTGTGTAAAATTTTACATCAGACCATAGTTACAAGGTGAGATTTATGACAGAAAGAGAGCAGTGTACAACAGAATCTTGAAAATGTTTGATATACAGTATGATTTAACCACCTCCAGTGTCAGTGTGGGTTCTTGTTGGCACTATTATTGGAGTCCTGAAGCTGAAAAGTTTGAGAGCACCTGCATTAGGAAACAATACACGTCAAAATGCTTGAGATTAATCCAATATTAAAAAAAGCAAAATTAGTTCTTCAAAATTAGTTCATGCTCAGCTTTTTCCCAGCATATTCCTGATTCTGATTTTTAAATAAATGATTTGGATGTATTTAAATACTGGCATAAAGTCACATGAATTTGGGACTTGACCCAAACTCCCATTAGCTTTTCTCATTGAAGTGCCCCTATATGGGGTACCCTGGCTCCACAGCCTGTCAACAGCATCAGTCCATTTTGAACTGACTGGTACAATAATATTAATAATGGATAAACATTAGTGAAATACAATTACATTACACTAGCATTAAGGGTTGGGTAATTTTGTTTGTTCAAAGAGAGAAACATTTTACTTACAGTAGTAATTACAATGTAAGGTGTTTTTGACAAACACTACACTAAAATGTTTTGACTAGTTGTCGACTATACTGCAAATTTAAAGGGCAAAAATGGACTTCTTTTGGAGGGTCCCATGATGCCTTTGAAACATCAAAGGAAATAGTAATGGGATTTTACTGGTGTATTTTAAATATATACAGGAAATGATGCATAAAAGTATTTAATCAGGTGAGATTTAAGTGGCAATAATGGGCCTTTCTTACAGTTAATTATAATGTAATGACTTTTTTGTTCTAATGCCAGTATTGACAAAGGCCCTTGGGTCAATGTGTGAGACCCTACACAACCTAATTTTCTTTACCCACCCACATAGATATTTAGGATCCCCAGCCTCTGGTGCTGCTATTTTGAGGTCGAAGGCTGAGAAGTTTTGGAACCCTGATCCCAAGGATCTAAATTTGCCACCTCGATTAATGCTGGTACCAGTGGAGCATTTTTAAGCTGCAAAGAACAGCTCTGTCTCCATAAAATAAAAAAATAATCCAGTACATGTCAGAGGATCTTGACGACACCCAAAGGTGACAGGAGTCAAAACCCATCATGGTCAGAGGGTCCTCTGGCGCCGGAAAGCTACATGATGCGTGAGTCAGGGCACAGGTCAGAACGCCGCAGCCATGCTGCCTGGGCCTCACCTCCACTTCACATTGTCTAAGAGCCTCGGCTCCTCTAAGACACACAAAAACACACACAGATGTACACGGACGACTGTCAATAAATGTCTCTTCTAGCAACAGACTTTGCTCTTTTGTCTGCACTATCCCAGCTTTTTCAGCGGTGACCTTTACACAGAGTCTTTTGTGGATGTGTGCGATTTAATGTCTAGTACAAGCATAAAGGAAGATCCTACGAAAAATAAACACAAATACTTATTTTTGCAACCTATTTGTCATGCTGGAATAATTTCATCTAGTTATTTGTTTGCATTCTCAAAATAGCTTCCTCCCCATGTTCAGGCAAATTGACAGAGGAGGAGAGAAAATAGAAACAGAAGCCTGAATTGTGTCCATTAGCTCGAGGGAATGATTCACAGTGAGACCCTCATGGCGCAGTGACTTCACCCTGAGCTCAGAATTACTTTATAGTAAGTGGTACACTCATCACTGCGTTACACTTTCCTATATGGCAGGGATCAGAAAGACTCCTCTAAGTTGATTAGTTACCATAAAACACAATTGTTTCTTCATCCTACTGTTTTATTCGCAGCAGCCGCAGATGAGCAGCAAACTGTGAGCTTTAGCGGAGCTCGCTCTGGGAGGAGATTCCAGGTACAATACAGAGTGTTTTCATCCACAGACTATTGAAAGTCCTCTGCTAAGGTTGTTTTTCTTTTTAAATCAAGGGGCTAAAAAGTAAGTGTTCTATAACACAGAAATTAAACTAAACTAACAAAACTAACAGCTATTATGATCACTTACATGACCATTCGAAGTGTTGTTTTTTTTATTATTATTTTCAGGTGTATTTATACTTTAATGACAGAAAAACCTACTGTAATTGGACAAATAAAGACATTTGGGTTAGTAAATAACCATGGAAACCCATGGAAAGCCAAAACATAATTTAAATTGAAAATCGATTAATTGCCCAGCCTTTGCTGAAAATACACGAAGAATAGAAATACGGTTCTATACTGTTACATGTAGCAAAGCCTAAAAACAGCTTCAGAATGAGAACTGTGAGTGAACCATGACGTTTACTGAAATATGTCCTGTGTTAGAAATGACAATAAAAAAATGCTGTATTTTGAATTCTGGCATGAGCTCTTAATGTTTAAAAGAAATTCCAAAAATATTTCAGAGCTATGCTAAAAGTGAGGACACAATATACTATTGGGACGATATCGGTATGGGCAGATAACAGCTAGCTGATATTTTGGGCATCCATGTAAGCCATATATATTGCACATATTGGCTGAAATACTAACGA
The DNA here is from genome assembly GCA_037902135.1 of Cetoscarus ocellatus. Taxonomy (NCBI): domain Eukaryota; kingdom Metazoa; phylum Chordata; class Actinopteri; order Labriformes; family Labridae; genus Cetoscarus; species Cetoscarus ocellatus. The sequence continues at coordinate 665,845 of JBAMNC010000804.1, read as the reverse complement.
AATGTACATGTACCACAATGCTGTGACTTATCAGGTTATTGTTAAGAATACACACTACTCCTGATGAAAATGTAATCCAAAGGGATAACTTATTTGATTTTCATCACCAAATATGTAAAATTTGAAAACAACACATAATTATTTATGGTAGAATCAAATGTTTTTCTCGTTGCCTGTTAAACAGACACATAAAGAGGAACAGGCCAGTTCTGGTGCTGCATAGACTTCATGTTCTTTACAAACTAGGGCTCGACCGACATGGATTTTTTGAGGCTGATGCTGATGCCGATATATGGCAGAAAAAAATACATGATTACCGATTAATCGGCCGATTAATTTAATAATATATAAAACAAATTTAAAAACAATTAGTCCCTTAACACTTACAACAATGAATATATGAATTACAGGCAGAGCACTTTACTGTTTTACAATACTTTGTCCTTAAATATTTGTTTAACTTTAAAACAGAGAGGAATTTTCAAGTTCAAAACCATGCAAAAAAGCATTAAACTTCTGGGAAATGAATTATATAACCTTAAAAAAGAGTCACTCTATATCTTGTATTTCTTGTTGATGAAAATTGGAGGTAGGTTATTGTACAGGTAAAACAACTTTTTAAAAAGTTTTAAACAGGTTATTGTGAGAGGAAAGCAACAAAAACACTAAGGTAACATTCTTTTCATAGGCATCTTTTATTTTTCTACTCTGCAACTTTCAAAACAAGGAACTTTCAAGGACAAAATAATGAACTCTGTCTTGTCACATCTGCCTTTCAATCCCAGAGTCCTCATTAGTGCAATCAGAAGAAGGTTTTAGTGCAGGCAGAGCCACATTTTAACTGTAATCATGAGGAAATATATGTGAGAAAATCAGAATAGTTTGCGGGACACTGTACATATTGCACAGACTTCTTTAAACAGGCCTGATTAAAGTCCCCAGCTACGATGAAGGCTCCCCGTGGATGAGTCTGCTCGTGCCGGCTGATGACGTCGTAGAGCTCCAAGAGAGCTATGCTAACGCCAGCACCTGGTGAAGTGTACACATGGAGCGGCTATTTAGTTCAACTGCAGCGTCGGGGACCAGCAGGTGAAGCCAGGTTTCCGTAATAATCATCACAGAACAGTCAAGAATAAACCGATTCCCTGCCATCAGGAGGTCCAATTTGTCAGTTTTGTGAACGACAAATGTTGCATTGGTTAGTAAAATGCCGGTCTGTGAGGCTGCTTCCAGAACAGAGCAGAGAGCCCGGTGCTCTCGCTATGTCCAGCAGCAGCGGTATATTGTGCGCTGAAAGTTGCTCATTATGTCGGCCTTGCAGGCAAAAACAACATTCAGCAACTCCGTGTGAGTGTTGGCCACTTTTGCCCCATACACTCCATCATCCATACACACAGTATCAGCAGAGCTTAGAGCCGCTTCAACAACGCGAGCAGCCATCTTTTGCAACTTCATCATTCTGCACAGCTTGAACACCAAACAGCGTTTACTGTTTTATGAGAAAATAAGAAATACACTGCCTGGCCAAAAAAAAAGTCGCCACCACAAAAAAAGGTCACACACTCTAATATTTTGTTGGACCAACTTTAGCTTTGATTACAGCACGCATTCGTTGTGGCATTGTTTCAGTAAGCTTCTGAAATGTCACAAGATTTATTTCCATCCAGTGTTGCATTAATTTTTCATCAAGAGCTTGTATTGATGATGGGAGAGTCTGACCACTATGCAAAGCCTTCTCCAGCACATCCCAAAGATTCTCTATGAGGTTAAGGTCTGGACTCTGTGGTGGCCAATCCATGTGTGAAAATGTCTCATGCTCCCTGAACCACTCTTTCACAATTTGAGCCCAATGAATCCTGGCACTGTCATCTTGGAATAGGGAAGAAAAAATCCATTGATGGAATAACCTGGTCATTCAGTACATTCAGGTAGTCAGCTGACCTCATTCTTTGGGCCATAATGTTGCTGAACCTAGACCTGACCAATTGCAGCAACCCCAGATCATAGCACTGCCTCCACAGGCTTGTACAGTAGGCACAAGGCATGATGGGTACATCACTTCACCTACCTCTCTTCTTACCCTGATGTGCCCATCACTCTGGAACAGGGTAAATCTGGACTCATTAGACCACATGACCTTCTTCCAGGACAGTTCTTAATCCAATTTTAGTAGATTCTGCAATCTCCTTAGATGTTTTCTCTTCTTGATGCATGCCAATGATTTGACCCTTCTTAAACAGACTAACATCTTTTCCATGAACACAGGATGTGTCTTTCGACATGGTTGTTTAAGAAATGAGAAGCTACTCATTGCATCAGCTGGGGTTTAATAACTTGTTGCCAGCTGAAAGACAATCGCCCATGCGGTAATTATCCAATAGGAGGCTCGTACCTATTTGCTTAGGTGAATCCAGGTGGCGACTTTTTTTTTGGCCAGGCAGTGTATATCGGCGTTAAAACCTTGGCCGATGTTGAATACTTGAAAAAGGGCTATAATCGGCCATCCGATATTTCGGTAGGGCCCTACAAAAAACATGTGCTCATATCCACACGACTAACAGCCAAAACAAGCATTAAAATATCAGCATAAGAGACACAAGCAAAAATCAAGTTTTCTGCATCACTAACCAGAAGTCAACCAGAGGCTGTTAATTCAGTTGTATGCCCTAAAATTTTCAGATTAAACTAAAGTGCCAACACAAAGACCATGTACTAAGAACAACTGTCCTAAATCAGAGAGAGTTGGTTTAAACTAAACTTAAAAAAGAAAAACTTAAGCACTTGTACAAAGAAAAGATGTATTTCTTGAGAGTAACAAAATATAAAACAGATAAGAAAATGTGTAAAAGTTAGTTGTTTACATTCCTCAGTTGAGAAAATGTGTAAGCATTTGCGGTAAAAATTCTCAGATCAGTTATGCAGCACATTAATTGTGAATCTATTGGAACTACTGTTTGTATATTGCTTTGAGTAATGTTTCATGACATTATTTTATTTCAGTAAAATATTCAAAAGTTGTTCTTTTTCTGAAGTGTTTCCACAAAACCCAAACCTAGTAGTTTAACAACAGCCTGTTAATTTTGTTCAGTGAAGAGCAGAGTTTGCACAGCTTTCAGAAGGTCAAATTGAAGCACCTAATAAGCATTTTTTTAAGCTTTTCCAGCAGCTTGCAGCTGTTGTTTGTAAATTCATATAAACAAATATCCACTAAAATGATTGTTTTATTTCCTTGTCATATTAAATCAGAAAATATTATGCTATAAAATCTGGTTCCTACATACAAGAATCAAATTCATGATTTTGTAGACCTTTTAAAGACTAAAACTGCTCTGCAGAACAAACCGCACTCAAAGCAAGGGTTGTATATTCAACTTTTTGTCTATTTAATGCTAAAATGCTGAACTGTTAATGTAACAGTACTTTTCTATTAAAGCAGAACAAGCCAGGGTGCTGAATATTTATCAAACAGCAGGATGTTAATTACTTTGCCCTCCAAAGAAAGGGAAAGTAATTCAGATTAAAGAGTGCGCACACATACATATGGACAAAAAACTCTGTAATGCTTATTGAGCAATGTCAAGTTGCTGACTCTGTTTTTTTCTGAAGCAGCCTTTTAGATGACAAAAAATAGTTTGATTAAGTCAAAGTGTTATCTTAAATTCAAGATCCTTCAAAGGTAAAAATACAACTTTTTGCGACTATATTTTTTATCAAACCCTTTAAGTCTTATTAAAGATCTTCAGAACCCTGTGAAAAGCAAAGCAGTATCTCATAATCGCAGTTACACAGGAAAATGACCAAAAAAAAGCAATACAAAGATGAATGTTTTAAAATGGCTCATCTGTAAATGTGGTTTCCATCCTATCCAACCTTGTTAAGTTAATGGAAAACATTTGTCCAGACTGGTACTCAGTATCTTTGTAACTTCAAGGGCTTTGAGACACTTACCTGAAATCCAAGCACTTTTCAAACTTTGAAATATCAGCACTGAACTTCAAGCATTTTCAATAACTGGAGAAAGGTTGGCAGAATACGCCAGACCTTCAGCCTACACTTTTGGGACTGGCTCAGTCTCTTGATGTATCAAGATGAAACTTGGATGTATTTTTGGCAGCAAAGACTGATCAAAATAAACCACGGCTGCTAATCAGTGAGTTCTTTTTAACTATGAGGAGCAGAGGGCAGGGGTATCCTAGATGTCCAGACTCTTTTAGTCTGTCATCTGTGTTTTATTGATGGCTTATGTCAAATGCCATTCTGACAGAGCTCATTAGGGTGAAGGGATTCGTCTAGGTAGGGGCAGAAGAAGGCAGAGCTGGCGAGCCGCCTGATCACTGAGTGCACAGAGCTCGGCAATGTACCTTGAGGGTGAAGCCTGTGACAGGAGTTAGCTGACAGGGCTATCTGTGTGTGTGTAAGTGTGTGTGAGAGGAGGGATAAAGGGAGGGAGAGAGGGTCTAGCGAGGCTGAGAGAGAAGGTATATGTGTTCATGTCATTGCTTGAGTTACCCGGTGTCACTGAGCAGGTCCCCGCTTGATGCTGCGACTCCAAACACAACTGACAGGCTGAGAGTCATCTCGCTTTCGCCACTCACACATGCTCAAATATTTATTCGTGTGCAGTCCAGTGTGTGGCATCAGCAGTCTTTTGCTACAAGGACGAGGCCCTGTGGAGACTTGGGAGACCTTGAGAAGATGAGTCAAATTATTCCTCACTGGTCCCTGCTCCTCTCTGCCACACACTCAGTCTCACATCACCTTTAAAAACACACATACAGAGGATGCATGTTGATGGCAGCTGGATTATCTCTTAGTATAGAGCTCTCATATAGACAAGACATCATCCACAACCTCATTCAGAGCTGACTCTCTAATAGCCAGCAGCTGGGGTCTAATGCTGCTCTAAACAGCTGAATCCATATCTGCTATGGCCAGCGGCACTGCTGATGAGCTCAGACTGTTATGTGACATCTTAATATAGTGATTAAAAATGCATGTTTCGAGGGTTAGCAGAGGGGTGCTCTGGGTGCTCCTGCCAGGGGAGATTAAATCAGTCTACTTAGCAGACGGGCCAGAGATTCAGGGTCAACATAAATGAGCAAAACGTCAAAGTCAGCTGTGGATTTTCTGAAGAAGCGAAAGGTGATAATATCATAGCAGAGAGGGGGGCATGATCAATAAAAAAGGCTGTAGAGGCCGGCTGCTGTGAGGCACCAAAAAAAAGCTAGAGCAGATTTCAGGCGAAATCCACAATGAAATCAGTGATCAATTTTTGGCATTAGAGGGAGTTTAATGTATCAAAAACTAAGCCCATGACTCATGTCACTTTTAGAAACGCGAAACAAGTTTGTTTGTTTGTCGTCTCATCCAGTTTCATTTAAGTCCTGCCAAACAGTTTGGCACACAGCAGCACATCAGCAGCAGCAGCAGGGAGGCTGAGCCAGGAGAACCGGAGACTGTTAGCACGCATCTTAGACTGCTGAAGTACAACCGCTTTAAGGCAGGCCAAAGAGATGTGGGTGCTAATCCAATCAACTGAAACAACAAGCTGTGCTGATCAATTACTGATGCCCCGTCTGTGCCAAACACACATTAACACATGCAGACCCGTTAACACACACACATATGCAAGATTACCTATTTGAAGCATCTCGTGCGAATGGGGAATCATTTTACTTCCTGTATTTTATTAAAGAAACATTTTTTTAACTACTTTAAGTTTTACAGCATTGGAGCCAGGATGATACCACAGCAACAAAAAGTCCATTACAATCAACATTTGGTAATTTTTTGTTCTTGATCATCAAAATTGCAAAAACAATCAAAATATTCATTCATTGTAAAAAATTGTTAGCAAACTCAATCATCACCTTTTGTGCAGCTTGGACTGTGTCCTCTCTCTTTAGGTTAATAACATGACTGCAGTTGATGTTTCTGTATATATTTCAATATTAGTGATCACTGAAGTGATGAAAATTTTGATTTTTATTATGGATGTATGTTTTCTGAGAGTATTGAAAATATCGACAACCCTAATATACACAAATGCTGCAAATGTCTTTTGCATAAGTAAGACAATGTGTGGGAGTTCTTTGCAAATTGTAATATATAAAAGCAAAATGTCCATATATTGGGCTCTAAGACTACTTTTTCTGCCATGGTGTACACGGTGTGAACACTGTCTAAGTTTTACTTCAATCCTTTTGAGGTAGAACAGGGAAAACTAGCCTAACAAAAATTTGATTTGTTTTCACACTAAATTTAATTTCTGATTTAAAGCCATTTTCCCTGACACTTTTTGAATAACCCAAAAAATGACACAGAAATGACTCCAAACAAGTATTACTTTCTTTTTTTTTTTTATCAAAATATGACACAAAAGTAGACAGAATTTCTCTCTTGAAATTAAAATGCTAGTTATAATTATATCTACACTGAAATAAAGATGTCTCCAGTTTTACAAAACCTTAAAGTGGAATTCTCACATCATAACTTAATCTCATAAATACAAGTTCATGTCTGTACACAAAATATCACTCCCTTTATAAAAAAGATTTTTTTTTTTCAGCATTTGAACATTTTAACAATGTTTAAACCTCCAGGATGTTATTGCTACGTCTCTGTTAACAGGTAAAACAGTGGAGGGTGTTAACTACAGGATCCCAGGTGAAAAAAGTATTGGCAGAGTAAGTCAAGGAAAAACAAATGATTTTCATTTTTTAATTTGTCTGCAACAAGAAAAGGTAAATTTACTTATTAAATTAACCAAGCAGATATCAAAGTTAGTAATTCTTGCATTGTGTCAACCATTTCATATATTTTTTTAATGGAAAAAACAACATAAATCATGTATCTGTATTCTCAATTTTTTTTTTGATGTTATTTCGTCAAAATTACAACATCCTAGTCAGAAATGTGTTAAATTTAAATTTCCTCTCTATTTTTTTCAAATCTTATTGTAGACTCTCCAAAAACCATAAGAACCATATTATAAAACCATATTACATATCATATATCTATGATATCAATGCTTGTTAAACCATGTGATCACTGATATCACTATTGGATTTTTTTGATGACATTTGACATGTCTATATTTCTTAACTTGTTTTAGTCAATACTGATATTTAAAGATAACAGACATACATCTGCATTCTATTTGAAATGTATTGTTACAGTAAAACTATTTCATCTACTCTTTCAAATGCTACAAGCAGCATTTTAAGAATCTGCTGACAGATAATTGGCCCTGTTTTTATGAAGCTTCAACTTTCTAGTTAAAGTTAATTTACAAAACCTCCACAAACTTCATGCTATATCAAGGCTATATTTTTGGCAGTAAATAGCATCTACCAGTATTGATTACTGGTAGACATAAAACTGATATTCTTTTGCATCCCTGATCCATGTTGACATTCCAACAGTAAAAGGCATAATTTATTTTATAAATGTTGTACTGAACTAAGCAAACTGACACCAACTGAATGTCTTGACGTTAAATATCTTTTTAGAAAATAAAACTAAGTGAGCATATAGCTGCATCGTGATGAGATAAAACCTGTGTGGCTGCTGCAGTGGGCTGATACGAAAAGATTTAGTCAAAGCTGAGAAAAAAATTCCCTTTGACTCTTTAAAATTTGAAGGCATAATATAATGACTTCAGGGCATGAGTGTCTTTGCTGCTTATTATACCAAAACAATCTGCTAATGTCTGAAGAAAGTAGAAACTCCCCTGTCTCTTCAGCAAGTGAAGTTATATCAAGGGTTATTTTACTTTCCAATGTGAAGACTATATCTGGTTCCAGACAATTTAACACGTAAAAAAGAAGCTATTGTATACGGTATCTTTCTTCCTTTTTGTGCCTTGGTGGGTTCCTGACAGTTTTTAGCTTCACCATTTACAATCCTCCTGATGCTTTTAGAAACACTGACTGTCACGGCCTTGTGCTGAATAATACAGCTTTAGAGAGAGCAGGGGAATTTTCCTCAGGGCACAGGTGTGCCCTGATAGTCTCATAAGCCTCCGGCAGCACAAAGAAAGAAAGATGCTTTCCTGCTGAAAAGGAATGGGAAGGCACGAGGTGGAGAAACAGATCAACAATGGCTTTTTTCATGTGTGTGTGTATTTGGTTTTGACCTTCAGACAGAGCTTCAAATAGATGCGACACCGAGGGGGAAATCAAAAATCCTGATGACCCTGAATCTCTACACCCTACGTTGACATGGAATGAATATGTGATGTTCAGAGATGACTGGGGAAAAAAAAGTCTAATTCAGAAAGTGTAATACATTTGCAGACAAACAGAGAGACTAAGTGTGCGGGTAATGCCTCTCCACAATCGGCAGCACCAGCAGCCACGGTCGTTTCTTTTCATTTATTTATACTCTTGAATCAGAAGTGCCGCACACATATTCCTATAATAATCCAAATAAAAATACATCACACCTATCATGACTGTCAGCTTGTGATGCTATCTTAATGTTAAACCAAACTTATATTCAGGGAGCATGTACAAATATTCAGAATAATTAAGAGTATGGGAAAAGAAGAGGAATAAACTGATTTGGATCTTAAATACTTTGTTATGATTTCCTCCCTTCAAATGTGTGTTCAATGGACCTCTGAAATAGTTGGAAATGTTTGGCGTGCAGTGACAGGAGGCTTGACAAGGTAAGTGGCCACACTGCTAAGTCAGGCTGTCAAAAGAGATGAGTCGAACACGGAACTGAAGAAAGTGTGTGCTCAGGAAAATTCAATGACTTCATCAGAGAATCAAACTGATATCGGCAGAGATTACTGGCACTGATTTAGATTTTACAGGACTTCACACCATAAGTGATTGCTGCAGCTTGGGTTATATGTGAAAATATCAGTGTTTCAAATGGCAAATCTCTCGCCTGCAGCAAGGAGGGGGCTTGGTGAAAATCCTGCCTGTCCTTGTGTGTCACTTACCAGCCCCGGGAAAATACTTTTTTTTTTGCTGATAGCACAAAGTGTCTCCATGAGGCTAATGCTTTATGTCAGTTTCTATACTAACACACACACTTTAGAAAGAGGGAATGCACCTTTACTTTGCCCGTAAAAGCGTTTTTCTTTTCCCACAACACTTAGCACAGTAAGGTTTTTAAGTATCGACACAGTTGAAAAGCTGATGACTGGGTTTTTAGTAGGTGCTAGAGGTGTACTGTAGAAACCTCAGTGATTCACCCTGTTTTGTCTGTTTTCTCTTCATTTTATTATCTACACTTCAGCAACAAGGAGAGCTAGACAAGTGAATTGATGGGAGGGTGGAGCAGGGAGGAGAGAGGCGAAGGGTGGGTGGGTGGGTGGGGGGGGTGGGGGGTGGGGGTGGGGGGGGGGGGGGGGCCGATAAGGAAAGAAAACAAAATAAAAAGGAAAACAGACGAGGAGTGCCAAGCTCTAAAAACTGGCATGCTGCAGTTGTATGTCAGTCACCTAGCAACAAGTCCTCCCCGTCACTTACCCCCCGCTTCCCCATCTCCCGCTGTGCTCTCTAATTCAACAAATCTGCTCCAAATGTATGGCTGCTCTTCTAACAAAACGCATTCTGCGCTGGGGGCTAAGGATGTGGGCCTCTGCTGAACACGCCACTCAGCTGCCCATTGACCACCGGGGCCTTTCTCTGCACACACTGAGGAGTGAGGGACAAAGACCCTGAAAGCGGGGGCAGCTCCACAGAGAAAACATTTGCTTGTAATTGTGTTTGACTGCATAATGAAAATGATGTTCTTTTTTAATTTGGGCTTGTTAAGGCCACACTATTTTCCTCTGGTCACCAGATTATTGTAAAGACGCAGCCCCTCACTTGGCCTATGGGGCAGGGAAGGGGGGAAATATTGAAAATGGTCCAAAGACCTCCCCACGCTTTACTTTAACCCCTCTTGTGTTTCAAGTGTTCTCTGGCAAAAACATAAATATGTAGACTCTGTTCATTACAGGATGGGAGAGTCTGCTGGGATGAGGTTTTCTCTCTCTCCTCCCTAGAGAGGATAATAAGACAGCGAGGCAGGGGCACGCACACACTAACACACACACACACACACACACACTGATGGGACTGCTGCCATGCTTGCCCCGAGTTGTGAAGCATTGAGAAGGTTAGCATTCCTGGTGCTACTTCAGTGAAACAGGCCATTAGTGGGAGCATCGGGCTAGCTCCCAAAAGACTGCTTCAATGGTCACATTCAAATCCACTGATTATTTGCACTTTTAAGCCCCTAATTTCCTGTTTTATTAACACATGTTTTTCAACGTTCATTTGTTTTTTCTCACTTTTTTCCCACACTGCTCTCCTGAGGCAAGGTGAGTAGCATTTAGGTAAAATTCTCAACAAGGAAAAGGAAATTCAAATTTTTAGTAACTCTATCCTTGCACTGGGAGACCAGAAAAACATAACTTGATTAACGACAATATGTTATAACTCTGTTTTTTGTTGGAGGTGGGGGGGGGGGGAATGCTCAGATTATCCTCTAAATGAAATTGATAAACTTTAAATAAAATACTGACAAGTTATTTTGTTATTCAATTTTGAATCTGAAACAAACACAAAAAATACTTAATGACTTCACATTTTGTCATCTTGATTTTAGGCTCGGATTAAAAATACAAAATGGAAAAACAGCCCACAGAATTAAGTCCTATTTTAATATTAAGTTTGTTCTTTTCATGCTGCGCATTCAGAACACGAGTACATGAAAGCAGTGGAAAACTACTTCCGGGTTCCCTCCACTCTCATGCAAACACATCCCTTCTCTCTGTGTCAGAGAACATTCCTGAAGAATTTAAGTCGTAGAGGTCACTGTAGTGTCCCATGTTGCTCGTACAACAAACAGACATGTCTGTATTGAAGTTTTCAGGACTTTCTGACCGACAATGGCTCAAAGCTTGCTGGGTACAAGCCATCAGAGAGACGAGGGACCCACTTTCAGTATTCTTCATGGCAGCACTTGTGTTTGCAGCTGCGATGAGGACTTCTACAGAACACAGAAAGGGTTATGGCCACTCAGCAGAGTGACAGGTTCCTTCATGGTTTTCATGGAGTGAATGGAGAAGTAGCAGACGATCAGTGTTTGAGAGGGCCAGTGAGCGTCCCTCCATCAGTGCAGGGATGTTAAAACGTATTGATGTTTCAACAGACCCGAGGACCAAGTTAGGAAAGGAGGATGGTATATGTGGTCCACGGGCTGCCAGATGCAAATCCCTGGTCTGAGAACTGCTTCCAACAAATTGGGAGGATTAAGAAAATTTTGGAAGGTAAAATTTTTCTTAGAAAAGCCTGTCACACTAACCTGCTGGAGGTGGGGTGATAGTCGGGGTCAGAGAGAAGGGAGGTCCACCCTTGCACTGATGGAGGGACGCTCACTGGCCCTCTCAAACACTGATCGTCTGCTACTTCTCCATTCAATCCATGAAAACCATGAAGGAACCTGTCACTCTGCTGAGTGGCCATAACCCTTTCTGTGTTCTGTAGAAGTCCTCATTGCAGCTGCAGACACAAGTGCTGCCATGAAGAATACTGAAAGTGGGTCCCTCGTCTCTCTGATGGCTTGTACCCAGCAAGCTTTGAGCCATCGTCGGTCAGAAAGTCCTGAAAACTTCAATACAGACATGTCTGTTTGTTGTATGAGCAACATGGGACACTACAGTGACCTCTACGACTTAAATTCTTCAGGAATGTTCTCTGACACAGAGAGAAGGGATGTGTTTGCATGAGAGCGGAGGGAACCCGGAAGTAGTTTTCCACTGCTTTCATGTACTCGTGTTCTGAATGCGCAGCATGAAAAGAACAAACTAAATATTAGAATCAGACTCAATTCTGTGGCCTGTTTTTCCATTTTGTATTTTTAATCCGAGTCTAAAATTAAAAAGACGAAATACTAAGTATTTTTGGGTTTTGTTTCAGATTCAAAAATAAATAACAAAATAACTAGTCAGTTTTCATTTTCTGATTTTTTATTGTCAATTAAAAAATTGAAAGAACAAAAAATACACAGATTATAAATAAGCCTGGTAGAATCAAATTACCTCAGTTCCAAAAAAGGCTGACCGCAGCCAAGCATCTGTTTGCGTGACTTCCTGAGGAAGGCTTGATGCTGAATCCTGTCAAATTTTGTTTTGAAGGTCTACATGACCATGCTGTTAAAATAAAGGCATGTGATTTAAAGAGAGTGCCTTGGAGTCTTTTCTTATTACTTCAATATATATCAATACCCGTTTGATATTACAGCAAAAAATATAGTTCTAAACTACTAATAATTGGCTTTTTTAATACTAAAAAAAATGTAAACAAACTTGTTACCATTGTTTAAATTGTACAAAACATAGGCAACATCATATTTTGATCTGCTGGGGGAACTGACACGCTGAGCCTCTCCTGCTCTGGTCTTCTAGATTACTCTGGATTGTTGATGTGGACAGCCTGCTGCTGTGGACCCACATAGCTCCAACTGCTACATATCCTAATGTCCTAATATTATTTACTAAATTTACCATTATAGGAGCTACAACAGAATTATCAGTCTGTTCTGATACATGGATGTTCTTGCACAGTACAGTAATTGTTACCTTTTGGGATGGTAACTGATAAGATTTTATTGATACAGATACCATTATCGATTCTGCCTACAGACCAAATTCTTTATTGATTCCTGTGAAATTTTCAGTGGCAACAAATCCATCCAAAGGACACTCTTGATATTTAATGTGGTAATGAAAAGACAAATGCCTGTGTGAGTTGGTGGTGTTCCACCTTTGCTTGAAATTCCACGTGCAGTAAGTGTTATTTTTTTGTACACCTAAGCTACAGTTTTGAACACTTCCTTCCATATAATCATTGTCATGATTATATCTTTGCACTTTTGTATATAATTTCTGTGGACTACCTCTGATGCCTGACAAAAGAGCAACATGAAAGGAATTGATAGGGATATTGTCCCACTTAAAGACTAATGATATTGATTCCTAAAATTGATTCCTGGAATTGGTTTCAGACTCCCATCTCTAGCCATCATCATGACTTCTGGCATGGGTGGACTGCTGTTGTGGCCCCACCTGACTCTAAAGGCTGGAAACCACATCAGCAAAATAATCATTCGACATGTTTTCTTCATATTTTGACTATTAAAGTTAATTTAAGAGCTATTATCTTGATTATTTCTATAACTAAACGTGACTTGAAAGCACAAACCTCCGCAAAGGCGTTTCTGACATTTTACCAGAGGAAATGTGGAAAAGTGCCCTATCTTGTGAAGTTAACAAATCCTTCAAAAAATTCCTGGATCCACATCCAGATTGCCACCAAAATCTAATCACCTCTTTCTTGTGCCATGACCAACATTCCCTGAATTTCATCAGAATCCATCCAGAGCTTTTAAAGTCATCTTGTTAACAAGACAAAGAGACAGCCATAAGCAGACAAAGACAAACTCCTTGACAGAGGTAATTACCAATATCTTTTCTCTCCTTTCCATAATCGGTATAGAAGGAATATATAGTCATTTTTGTTGTTTTCAGAACTGCACATAATTCTACCATTAATACCAGGGATGCAACAATCCTTGGTAAAATCTTAAACCATTCGGTAAGATGCTTAAGGTTCAATACCCCCATTTGAATTGTGATATTTTTAGTTTTGCTGAAAATCAATAACGTTCCAGCCTATCAAAATTGCTATGGAGCCTCATAGGTCTTCTGACAGACTGTCACTTTACCAAACTGCTGTTGCACAAACATCCATCAAGCTTTACAGGGGAGACATAAACTCTAATCACATCAGTATTGTGCATGTAATTAAGCAAAGCATCTCTCACTGTCTCTGGCCTGGCCTGAACAATTAGGGCGAATCCCAATTCTACCCCCTCCCCTAGCCCCTTCCCCTTAGCCCTCTGTTTTGAGGGCCAAGGTGTAGGGGTGAAACTGCTGAGAAATGAGACACCACTCGATTCCCGCTACGTCATCACCCAGAGCCACTCGCTAGCTGTGACGTAGGCAGATAAGACAATACCTGTAGCTATGGCTGCGAAGGCTAGCTCGTTATAACGAGAAATTTTAAAATACGACCAACAGTTCAAAACATGATTAATATTTACTTGATGAATTAACAATTACTTATAATTAAGCGCTTCCTTCAGTCTCTGCTCTGCCTCGTGTCGGCAGGCGCTGTGTATTATGGGAAATTCTCATAACCCTTCGTTTCAACTGAGGTCCCGGTCCATCTTCGTTTCAAGGGCTGTGTAGCCCTTGGTCTTAGCCCTTCCCCTTAGCCCTACGGAGAATTGGGACACCACTTCACTAGACGTGAATGCGCAAAACCAAGGGGTAAGGGGTAAGACAAGGGGTAAGGGGTACAATTGGGATTCACCCTTAGTCCTGGTAACTCAACAGATTTATATCATACTGGCCTCTGCAGCAAGGAAAAAATCCTCATAACACCTGCTCCAAACAGCAGTGACAATGACCTCCAGACTTCATCAAAAGTCTTGTTGGTTAACAATTATAATCTATGTTTTAATCCTTGCTCAAGCCTGAAGGACGACCATATGAAAGAAACTTAACAAGCCTTTGAAAAAATTAGCTGAAAAGGTTTTTCTTTTATGTTTTTAATTATTTTATTTTAAAACCTATGTATCAAGAATGCTTTTTTTTGCTTAAAAGTGAAATAAAGAAATTGTTTAAATATGAAAAAAAGACTTTTCTCTTCAATAACTCCCCCTTGCTCTAAAAAGAACAGCCTAATATGCTTCAGAATGGAAAAGAACCTTAAAAAGAAAATAACCCACTTCAATTGTCAAGTTGTCAAAACTGAACAGAAAGCTGTGGGCAAAAAACCAAGGCACGAACCAAACTGTGGGCCAAGTATATTGTTGCATACCTAATTAATAATGTCTCTGTATCCATATAAAAGAAAACATGATTTGGACAGGTTTAAAGCCTGAGCAGCCATAAATGCATCTTTCTGTCGTTGTTTCTTTGTGTGTTTGTCTCTGCCCGCCTCTCTCTTTTTTACATCTCACTCTATCCCCTCATAGCCCCTAAAACAGGTCATAGTAAGAGGAAATTCACTTAACAAGAGGTCACAGTGTGAGATATTAGTTGGAAGCCCGGTATCATTGTAATTCCATTATAGCATGACTGTAGCTTTTTACCCTTGCTGATTATGTTTAAGCGTCAAAAATCATCAAAGTTGTGTTGATTCCTGAAGATTATCATGAGGAACATAACATAAGTTTCATGAACTTTATTTTCACCACAGAATTTAAGATTGACCACAATCTAAAGACCCACTAAAAAGTCTCACAGGCTTTTTGTCAAGGGACCAAACTTTTGGGTAATTCCTGAGCCACTGCATATATGCAATTTAGAGAGTATGTTGGAATTAGCCAACAATGTTTTTAATCCAAAAAAAAAAAAAACAATGAATAAGCTGTGGAGGGTTTATCATTTTAAAAAACATATTCGATGCCGCATAAGAGTATAAAAAATGTTTACTGTCTCCATACATGCAAAGTTGTCAGTGGTTTTGTATAATAATTCAGACAGCATGTGAGAGCTTCACGTTTTTGATTTTTCAAAACAAAACCATTAACAAAGACTTGGCGTTTCAGGCTTCCATTTGTTGCAGCTATATGAAACAGGTATTGATGTCAATGTTTTTTACTTACATTAACTATGTTCCTGAAATAAGATAAAACAAATGAAATGGGAAATGTCAAATGGACTATACATATCAAATATATTATCTTGTGATCAATGAACACTTTTAACAATTTTTCTGATGTATATTTGTCCTGCTACTAATGTCTTAATCAGCATTGTTGATATAGAAGCCTTGTCTTACCCAATATTTCGATTGAAATACTAGAATTTTATTTATAACTTGACATCACCCAGTCCTTCTCTACGCTGAGGATCAACTGATTCAAGCGCTGTTTGAAAGGGCATTCACAGCGCTAAACCTTGTCTTGTTAAACAGCCCACAAACGTAAACTTTGGCGCCATATTTTTTTAAGTAAACTCTGTCACGATGTGTAAGATTTATGTGTCTACCCTTGAGGATTTCTGTCAACCCACCCATGGAAGTCTTTTCAGCAATTTAATTGGTTTATGTTGGGGTCCCATGTTCACAGCTATCAAGAGGTACCCCTTGATAAAGCATAAGGCTTCTAGGTCACACAGGAGTATAAACAGCAATGATCTCTGCTCACTGATATTCAAAAGTGGGTTTTTTTCTGTGGTGTCTGTACAGACAGCCAACACGTGTGACCCTGATACTGAACAGTGGCCTTCTCAACAAACATCCTGAATCTTAAACTGCAGGTGTAAACGCCAGAGGCATTCATGATCTAGGCTCAAGTTACTGAATCTTACAGCATTTATAGATGGATTATTGTGTGAGGCATGAGCAAGGATGCTTTCATAAGGTAGTGCCCGACCTTTGACTAAGTGACTACACATCACATATTTGAAATATACCAACAAGGTGGGATGGTATGGGAGAAAACCTTGTATTACTGTATATATTTTTATGTATTGCAAGCATAAATCTCTGCTTCTTGTACAATCTGACTTTGAGGCCTAGATTCATCAAAATGCTCACTTTGGAGTCTGCAAATTTTTAAGTTTTTCTTACTTTTGTTGTGGCACTCTGAGACTACTGCCTCATGTTTGTCGTTTTGTCTACTGCATTTAAGTCCGCAAAGGTGAGATGAACATTGTAAAACACTTTTCAGGAGAATAAAAAGGGCAATTCCCAGATATTCTTTTATTTCCTTTCACGTGAGACAATGTCCTTACCAATACCTCAATTTAAGATGTTCTCATACATAATACATAATAGTTTATTTTTAATAATAAAAAAATAAGGCTAAAATAAGATTAAAATCAGTTACAGTTTTAATTTGACATGTTCAATCTTTATCTGTGACATGTGTTATTTGTAGCTTATGCATCTTAAGTGCAGAAATCACAAAGACTCTGCATTCACTGTGGTCTCTGAGTAATCATACTGAGGTCAATATCTATCAGACTATTACAGTACAAAGGTAAGAAAACAAGAAAAGTTGTGGTTTTAGTTTCCATCATACAACACACAAATGGCAACATGTCATACTATATATATTTGGCCCCGATACTGTACATATATTTACATAGAAAAGCACACTTAAATCTTGATGTTTAAATAGAAAAAGTTGAATTTAAAACCTCACAACTCATACATGAGTAATTGCAGGACTACTGTTTTAAGATAAATTAAGCTCTTTAGACTTTGTAATACAAACCACTTGTTGAGGTAACTGAGGGAAACATACACTGCCTGGCCAAAAAAAAAAAAAGTCGCCACCACAAAAAAAGGTCACACACTCTAATATTTTGTTGGACCAACTTTAGCTTTGATTACAGCACACATTCGTTGTGGCATTGTTTCAGTAAGTTTATGCAATGTCACAAGATTTATTTCCATCCAGTGTTGCATTAATTTTTTCATCAAGAGCTTGTATTGATGATGGGAGAGTCTGACCACTGCGCAAAGCCTTCTCCAGCACATCCCAAAGATTCTCTATGAGGTTAAGGTCTGGACTCTGTGGTGGCCAATCCATGTGTGAAAATGTCTCATGCTCCCTGAACCACTCTTTCACAATTTGAGCCTGATGAATCCTGGCATTGGCATCTGGGAATAGGGAAGAAAAAATCCATTGATGGAATAACCTGGTCATTCAGTACATTCAGGTAGTCAGCTGACCTCATTCTTTGGGCACATAATGTTGCTGAACCTAGACCTGACCAACTGCAGCAACCCCAGATCATAGCACTGCCCCCACAGGCTTGTACAGTAGGCACAAGGCATGATGGGTACATCACTTCACCTGCCTCTCTTCTTACCCTGATGCTCCCATCACTCTGGAACAGGGTAAATCTGGACTCATTAGACCACATGACCTTCCCCCAGGACGGTTCTTAATCCAATTTTAGTAGTTTCTGCAATCTCCTTAGATGTTTTTTCTTGATGCATGCCAATGATTTGACCCTTCTTGAACAGACAAACATCTTTTCCATGAACACAGGATGTGTCTTTCAACATGGTTGTTTAAGAAATGAGAAGCTACTCATTGCATCAGCTGGGGTTTAATAACTTGTTGCCAGCTGAAAGACAATCACCCATGCGGTAATTATCCAATAGGAGGCTCGTACCTATTTGCCTAGTTAAATCCAGGTGGCAACTTTTTTCTTGGCCAGGCAGTGTACATACTAGGGCATCACAAGTGCAATGCGTGAATGTACAATAGTCATAATGCAGGAAATGCAATGCAATTCAGTGCTCATCTACTGTTGTTTTCTGTAACAAATCAATGAAATGTTCGTTGTTTTTTGTTTATCTGCCACAGTGGCTGGTAAAGTGAGTAAATAAGGTGCCTGGTGCTAATTTCCATTCCTGTGAACAGAAAAAGTATTTAACACTACTCAGCAATACTGCCTTACCCTAGATCTCATTCACATACATATAAACAGTGTCTTTAATACTGATTTTGTTTCCAAGCCCTGTTGGACTGTACTGAACACGAAAAAAAAAAATGACAGATAAAACTACTAATTGGAATCTCTATTTATAGTCTGAAAAATCAAGTACGCAAAAATGTTTGTAATTGATCAATATAATAAACAGCAAATATAACAGGCTAACACACATAGAGCTATTATTTCGCCTTAACTTAGGTTCATATATTTGATTTGATTGACTCCTGGAGTATTTTTGCCATCGCTGTTGTTCAAAAACCCTTTTAAATATTTTTAATATAATAAGCACACCAGATCCACTTGTATTCTCTCTCTATCTGAGATGCTCTGTAGGAGCTCCTGACACTTTATAGCTCTGTTTCCCACGTGGGCCAATCCGCTCTGATTGGTTGACTGGGCTACTCCGTGATAAATGGTAAATTCAGTGCTGTTTGGCACCATGTTGTCTATTGACTGCTGATGAAACAATGGTAGGACCTAACACTGGTAGGTCTATTTGGGAGGGGGCATAAGCTATTCAGGCAGCAACTGATGCTGTTCAAAGGCTGCAGGCTTTTTGTCTTGTGCATAGACTTACTCTATCACACGAAGGAGACATGGTGAACACACTAGAGCATATTTTAAACAAAAAAAAACAAAACAAAGTATGGTCTCTTCAACATGATTTACAAGAAGTAGGAGCCAAAAATGAATCAGTAATCACCAGTAATATGAAAAGTTGTGATTTTTTTTTCTCGATATTTCTGACTTTAAGAACAAAGTTTGGCTGCTGTTCTGTTTCACAGAACAATAAATGAAAATTTGGGGATGATGGACAGATGGTTGGACTATAAAAGCAATTTAAAAAGTAACCTTGGACAGTAAAAACAACAACGGGCACATTTCTCTTTTGTTTGACTTTTTATAAATCAGTAATCAGTCAGTTGACAAATTTATCATGGCAATTAGATAAGGCAATCATCAGATTTTTTTGGACCAGATAGACAAGGAAGTGTTGAGGCATCAAGATGTGTAAATATCTTCTTTGAGGTGTGAAAAATGTGAGATTAAATTCATATCTCTGTCACCCCTGCTTGATCTGTGTTACTGAGACGGAGCAGGTGTAAAGAGGAATGCCTGATCAGTGTGAGGGGTAAGACATGAAGACTTAAGTCCTGTCAGACTAGAGTGGCTGGAGGGCGTGCAGTAACACCCACCAAACCCTCCCCACTTCAGATTAACAACTTTGAGCAGCTCATTGTCGTGGCCCTGCTTCATTTGTGTTTTTTAAGTGTCAACAAGTGAGCGTGTTTGTCCGTCTGTGTGGGTTATTCTCAGGACTTTCACCATAAGGACCCCAACTTTGACACCAATTAAACAGATTATGTCCTAAGATGAGAGGGAAACTACAGCCGTGTGTTTCCACAGTGATTGTTTTTGGCAGGGTCACAGGGTACCGAGAAGCAGTGCACAACCTTGACAAGAAGCTGCTTATTATCCTGGGATTAAAGCAAATAATATGAAAATATTCTCACATCACAGAAAACCCACAATCATATTGAGAAGTGCCCAGATCCGGTTTCAGCTTCAGCAACAAATCTATTTTTATCTGAAGTGGCAAATTATTGAAAAGTGAGCTAAAATAAGTCGTGTGGGGCATCTGGCCTTGTAGCTGCAAGGTTTTTCTAGGGCTGGACAGTTTGAAAAAAAAATCATCTTTATGAATTTAATTGGATGACGGTGAATTTTAGGGATGTAATTATACGCTTAGCCCATGGTTCAGTACGTACTTCATTTTTTGGGTGGAAGTTTTCAGTATGGTTCAAGTTTTGACACCCTTGGCCATTGTAGTGCATTTTTTTTCTATTCCACTCTGAGGTGTTTTAGGCAAATTTTACAATAACAGCCAGGGGTTACTGGGAAAAGGCCACTTTTTATTTCTAAACAAGATATTTCTTTAGGTTAAAAAAACCCTTTCCATAAAAATCCTTGACACAGTTTGTAACACAAAATTAACAACAAAAAAAATAAAAACCTTTTCAAGAGCTTTTTACCCCTAGCTAACAGGTGTTGTCTATTTTATAATACTGAAGATAAAAATAGCCCTTAAAATGTCAGTCAGTATTAAAGTTTTGGACAAAAACGGTTTCCTTTTGTTGAAATTATATCTGAACATATCATGATGACAAATTCATCATTTTTTAATGGGCATCCTGATGGTCTAAGCCAGTACTTATAAATGGATTCTGAATTTTTTAATCAGTGGTACTTTCGACAAAGTTTGCATGCACTTCTAATGACTGTTTTAGCAGACCTGAAGGACACAAGAGACTAATCCAAGGCGGTAGTGAAAAGGTGGGTTTTATTGTGACTCAGTTTGATGCACAATACTGATGTGCTTGCAGTATATGCCCCCCTCTGCAAGACCTGATGAATATTTATGCACCAGTGGTTTTATATAATGACACTTTGTGAGAGGACCCACAAGACTTCATAGCTGTATTGCAAAGCTCAAATGTTATTAATTTTCAGGTTTTGCAAATGCAAAACATCTTCACCACCACCCCCACAACAGATTAAAAGAGCAATATGCTCTCATATTGGAGTCTTTTCTCACAAAGTACAGCGTGATGTCTTGGCCAACTTTAGTGCACTGCCACCTGCTGCAGGAGTTTGCTTAACCCTGCACACTGACATATAGGCACAAATGCTACAGAGCAAATGCAAAGAGAAAAGGGCAATCTTAATGAAAGCTGTTTGTATCTAAAGCTGAAAATACTATAATTCATATGCTCTTATTGAACCCTAAACATTATCCCAAATGATACCAATACCAGGATGTCAAACTTTGATATATAATAATGTGCTACACTGATAAATGTCTCAGCATGCTGCTGATGTTTTAACTCTTGCTTGAGATCACACAACATCGGACTTTGCACACTGCATTGTTAGCTTCATTAGCTGTAAAATTAAATCACACCGAAATGCGACTTGGAGACCAAGATCGAGTCACCCATCCAAGTTGCGTCACCTGTCCATAAATAACTCATTTTGTCATTGTCGTGTAGCTCAGTGATGTCACGCCCGCTCAAGTTTTAACATGATCATATCGTATCATATATTTGTATGTATTAGCTGACATTATTCCAACTGTATCCTTTTCACTCATCTGTCAACTGTAAAACACTGCAGCTGATGCAGATGAGGAAGGACAGGACCACAGAGAACCGCCACTTCTGTTGAACAAGGCAGAACTAATGCACTCACTAACT
Source organism: Cetoscarus ocellatus (assembly GCA_037902135.1). Taxonomy (NCBI): domain Eukaryota; kingdom Metazoa; phylum Chordata; class Actinopteri; order Labriformes; family Labridae; genus Cetoscarus; species Cetoscarus ocellatus. The sequence continues at coordinate 644,059 of JBAMNC010000804.1, read as the reverse complement.
AATGTTCCCACACGGACATGGATTGTCACTCTGTGATCTGGAATAAAAAAAGTTGTTGTGTACAGCCACTGGTGTCGTCACACACCCACACAATGCTGATTGGCTGTCGTGGCACAGCAACACGCGACGTGTCCTGAAAAGCTCAAATTTTTTAACTTTGGCGACCGAGGGACCTAGGAGCGGGACCAAGTCGCCCAGATCATATCCGTTGCATGGCGGGAGGGCTGGCCCCACCCCATCGCGGCTGTACATTGACTTTACATGAAGAGTGGTCGCCCAGATCGCTGCCTCTCAGGAGGGTGTGAAATCATTTTTTTTGAAAGGCTCATGTGGACCTACATAAAGATGACAATATGAGAACTGTCTCAAAACTTGTTGAAACTGATTGTAAGCTTCCCCCTCCGCCTATTTCTGTTTAAAGTTGTCAAAATTATTTACACTTCCATAATGTGTGTTTTGAATCAATCAAGTCCCCATTATTTTATTGATTAGTGGCATAAAAAAGTAAAAGCATAACTAAGTGCTCTTTTTCTCTATTTTTAACCAAAATACAGAGAAAGAGAAAACTGTCTAAAACTGCAAAGGCACATAAATTATCAACACATTTTTGCAATTCAGACAGTAAGCAGGAGTTTGTCAGCAACTTTTGACAATAAAAAACGATAAAGGAGCCAACACTGGATATTAAGGGCATCTTTTTTTGGTGCTGGATAATCAACAGATATCATTATGACTTATTTTTCACAACTTATACAAGCAAGCACATTACTGCTGGTTGATATTCTGAAAACTAAATTCCTTAAAAAGCATTAAAGCCAATTTATCGAACCTTGCACTCACAAGAAGCCAGATGAAGCAACAAGAAACATAACACAGATCTGGGTGCAAAATCATCATTATTTTTGAAATATATCAGTGTAAAATCATAAAAATCAGATGTATCATGAAACCCTGCTCTACTCCAAAATGGCATAAAACCATCATAGAAGGAGGACAAAACAATATGCACTGTGAAATTAAATCACTGTGTGTAGTAATTGGGATATTAAACACCACCTTTGGATGGTTTAAGCAATTCAGTGTCTGTAAAGTTACCTCAAATATCTTTTAAAGGGTTATTCACATGGAAAGCTTTGCTGCTTCACTTCACTACAACCTTGAAATAACATAAAGCTAAGAAGGCTTGAAAAACTTACTTTTGCTTAAGGTCTAAAAATAAGAATTTCAAAATGATTAACTCGGGCTAAAATGTGCAGTCTGTACGTCTTTGTATCACAGTCAAGAGTTTATCAGCTTTCTCTCTTAATCATGAGTCTATTTTTAATGTTTGGCAAAGTACAAATGATAAATCATTGTCAGGATTGACTCATAATACTAAATGGCATTTCAGAATATATAAACACACACACACACACATATATTAACTCTCTCTCTCTCTCTCTCTCTCTCTCTCTATATATATATATATATATATATATATATATGTAGTCTTTCTGAAACGTGTTTAGAACTGAAAATGTTATTGGACATTCATTTTGAACAGGAATGAGGAATTTAAAACTGAATTCACCTTTTTATACCCAAATTTGAGCTGCTCACTGGGTGTCAGAAATCAATCAAGCACAACATTCAACCAGTAAAACTAATAATTGGTGGTCTAATAAAAATAAATACATTAAGCTCTGTGTATTGAGGTTACACACACACACACACATATATATGTATTTATGTGTGTGTGAGAGAGAGAGAGAGAGAGAACTTAAAAGGCTAAAACTGGATTAGCTATGTGAGCTAAAATGCAAGAACAATGCTACTTCTATTTGTCAATAAATAATAAGCACATTGGTTTTATAAGTCTTCTATCTTCTAAAATGCTTTACCTGCATGATAATTAAAAAAGGACAAAAATCATCTTTTTCAAATATTAGATAATTCAAAGTGTTGGTTACATTAACCAGGAGCACCTGAGCAGGCCTCACCTGTGCGTTAGCATGCATTATTTTGGACTGAGGCGACACTAAAGTCTCTCATTAATTGGCCTTGCTCTGAAATGTAATAAAAGTTTGTGGTGTCCTACCTTAATGTGGCTGTGAGGCTTCACCATGACTCAGTTTTGTGGGGGAAATTCAGCGGCTTCCTCCTCCTCCTCTTCTCTGTATTTTCCTTTTTCCTCCATGTTTTCACGTTAATTAGCAGCAGTTGAACTGTGAGCCGTAAATCAAGAAGTGCGGAGTGTATTAATGAATCGGGCCACCCAGGAAAACTATTTTCTCTGCACTTTCTTAGAGGACAATGTGAGGACACTCGAGTGCGCCATGCTCTGAAAACCATGAATGGACCTTCACAAGAGCAGTGCTCCCTGCGGCTGCGTCTCCAGCAGGCTAATGGCTGCTACAAGTACTGATTAAAGTTTAAAAAAGTGAAGTATTCATCACAGAAAGGTCCCATAGTTTTTTACTTGTCCTTGTACCTGTTTGTTTGTATTTTGATTCTTTATTAGGCCTACTATTTATCCGTAATTATTCACCGTCTTTATAAGGAATAGGTTTAGGGCTAGAGAGGAGAAATAAATATAGAGACAATACAATAAATAAGGAGCCATTTTTTATCATGCAATTTGAGTCAAAATGTAAAATGATGAATATTCTAAAATATAATATCACGAGTAAAGTATCGAAAGAAAGTTAAAACTGTAGCTGAACAGTAAACGTGAAGAAATAGGTTTAAGAAGTCTACATTAGGAATTAGTTCAAATGCTTAAAAATATTCTAAATTATCGTGAATTTTGCAGCTACAGATAGGCATTTTTTGTGTGGAAAAAATGTCTGAAAATTATCAAGAACAACATCTAAAATGCCAAAGATTGACAATTTTGTGAAGAAAGAACAAGATTTAAATTCAACCTTGTTCAACTAGGGGTGGACAAAAAGCAGCCCAGGGGCCACATGTAAATTGCAAATGAAGAAAACAAACAAACAAAATCTGTCAAAAAATAATTTGACCTAAGATTCCAATCCATGTACATACCTAAATAAAAAAGAAGATATTTCTGTATCTTTCTTTATGTTCTGTTCTTAGTGGACAAAATTGGGAGCAAGTGTTTCTGTAAGACACTTTTAGAAAATTATTAAAACAGTCCATGTTAGTAAAATCTATTTCTCGGCAGGTAAACATGTTATCTGCATAAAGAATAGCTTAAATTTACTTTAATGTAGGGTAAGGCCCATTTAATTCTGAGCCTTTTTTGCATATAAGTAATATTTTGGTAGTACTATATGGTTAAATGGTTAAAGCTTTATATTGACGCTTTTCAATAAGTTATCAAATATTGATGGTCGTATTGAAAGAGGCTTTGCAACAATATGGCCTTCAGGAATTGAGAATTAAATTAAGGTGGCCCATCTATGTTCTTCTTTTGAGAGAACATATGAACAAATATTTTCCTTCTCTTAGTGGGCTATTTTTTCTCTCCTGCCTGGCCGTACTTCCCCAAATGTGAAGCAAAAGGACGTAAATCCAGGGGGAAAGGTAAATAATTATTTTTCAAAGCATGAATAATGTCTGAGTGTAGAGGGACAAGGTGTGAAAGTAACCATTTGTTGGACTTTAAATGTTATAATTCGGTGTCACCATTTGGTCACAAACATATTAAGAATTAGCTTATTAGTTGTGAACTTTGTCTACAAAGAATGGTCTTTACACACTGTAACTACATTTAAAAGTTATTAAAAAGACCAAACATGTGAACATTCTTACATTGTAAGTTTACCAAGAGCACCACAAACCAGGCCTAATCTGAGAGTCAGCATATGCTTTAATGCTGCATGCTAACACCGTAGCACTAGTGACGTTAAGGCCCACACATACTGATTAAAGCTGCAAAGAATGAAAGAAAGGCAAGAAAGTATGAGAGAAAAGTGATAAAGAGCTTACAAAAACAGGACTAGTTTATTAAATAAAGTTAGTTTTTTTTTTTTGTCTGTGAGCCTGTTTGGATTCTTTTTCATTAGCAAGGTAACACTTTGCCTTTTGTAACGCATACCCCCCAAAGGAAATAAAGATGCAGGAGACAATCAGCCTACAATGATTCATAAACATGTAAAGGGCTAAGACAGCTAAAATAAATGTTGAGCCAAGGCTGAATGCTGTAGCTTTACCCAGCTCTGACATTATGGTAATAAACAAAGGGGAAAATTAGCTTGTCATTTAGACCTATTAGGCTATAGACTTAGGTATTTACACTCTGTTATTTTATTTAATAATATTTTAACAGACAACAATGTCATTTTAATAGATAATATATATGTGTACATATGTATATATATATATATATATATATATATATATATATATATATATATATATATATATATATATATATATATATATATATATATATATATAGATAGATAGATAGATAGATTTTAACAGTTTAAGCCATATATTAAAAGCACCTGAACCAGGCTTCATTTGTGTTCTGTATAGATCAGCTAAGTGCAGCATGCTTGCACTTTAATAAAAAGTGGGAGGCAGACGATTTAAGTTTAAAAGTGACAGGACAAATCCTGAACTCATTTATTTGCTTGAGTTACTTTTTTAAATTGCTCCATGAGTTTGTTTTGTTTGTCAGCATGTTGAATGAATGTTTTGCTTGACGCAGGACTGTTTTTTTTTTTAATTTGATGTTGTTTATTGGAATAACCTTCACATAAAATAAGGCAACTTAAATGATAAAAATGATCATCTACTACCACTGAATTTGGCACTAATAAAATAATTCTGCTTTGAAAAGGTCCGTATTTATTGATTATAGTAAGCTTTCAGAAAATAGTTTGTGGCTGATTTGAAGCTGAAGTTTTGCTGATTTATTTATCCAGTAACCTTTGAAAAAAAATAGTAAGAAATAATCTATAAAATCTTGACCACAGCTGAAAAGCAGCTGAGGTGGTTGCTTGCGGAACTTTTGGAAAAAAATAATATAAGTAGATAAATAATAAATACGTTTCCATCTGCAAGTCTTTCACAAACCAGCCCAAAATATCTTTATTTAAATATGAGATTTTATTCCTTTTTTTTTTTTTTTATCAAGAGCAGATCCCCAGCACTGAAAGTAGTGCTTAATTGTCTTCCATTATAAAACCTCACAAAGCAAGACCACTGGCTACTAAAATACCAAGGTTAATCTTGATTAAATATCTTTTCAGGGTACAAAAAGCATGTTTTACATAAAACATCCTTCAAGGGAAGTGAAGCATGATGTCTGAAAAAAATATATAAAATATTACTGATGGCAAGGCCAAGCATCCCAAGTCTAAGATGAAAAGTATCAAAGAGATTAAAGAAAAACCATTACAAATCAACATACCACTAATATGGCTTCATCTGCCTTTCCCATTATCTTCCTCCCCAATTCAAGTCACACCTCAGCAAGACGGAGCTGCAATCTTTCCACAAAGTACATTTTTAGATTTCAGCTGAATGCTTTTCAGTAAGCAGTACTTTAATATTTTCTGCTTTTGTAGCCACTGCTCATTGTAAAAGACAAGTTTTGTAGCCTTTGAGAAGCTGCCTTCAATTGGCCAAGTGCTGTTGAAAAAGAAAAGTCAAAAACCTCATTCTTCTTCCGCAGATTTCTTAAATGAAAACAGGCAGTGGAGGTGAATGTTAAATGTGAGGAGTTAATTCAAACTGACTCTTATACATGACTCGAAGCTTCACCGATCATTGTCAAACTCAATATTTATTTAAGAGCACAAAAAGTGCATTTAATTGATGCTTGTGCACAGCCAGCTGTATGAAGGCTTCCCTCTCGTCTTTACGCTGCAGAGAGGAAATCCTCCGGCATGCCCCTTCAAAGCCACTTTTGTTCTAAAACTCTTACTCCACACACTCCAAACACAACATCCTTCTGCACGGAGGAGAAAAAAACATTCTTCCACCTGTTGGTGAATTGTGTTGGTGTGAACGGGTGTCTTTATGCCACCCAAAATCATAGTTTCCTCTGGTGGTGAATAAGGAAACCTTTTCACACATGAAACAGAAAGAAGTTTGTGGCCAAATAAGGGGAATCAACATTGATAAACAGAAACACTTTGAGTCCGAAAGTCAAAAGATACTTCTGTGACTACTGCAGAGGGGAGATGGGCAGTCTGTGCAGGCTGGAGGGGGGCTGAATGGTGCCAAATACTCCCAGCCCCGTTTTTACTATGTCAAGAATACAAGGGCACAGTATTGTAATGACTTTGCTTCCTGTGTGACGTATAAATGAATGAATGAACAGAAAACAATCGTCAAGACAATTTAACACCAAATTATGAGTTAATCAGTCAGAAAAAAGAGGAAATCATCTATTAAAAGAAGAAGAAATATGACATTATACTTTAAGTCACAATCATCAACAGTCTTCGTAGTTTTCATTGAAGGGAGTTATTGATACCAGGCAGATACAGCGTTGATTTGCTTACAAAATTTAGACTAAAGGGAAGTCAGCCTTCTGTTTGCCATCACAAAAGAGACACTAAAAAGATCGTTGATGCTGAAAATCTGGACAAATGTAAACCCATGAGATGTGTCTGTTTCCCTGAACCGCATTTTTTCTCTATTTTTTAACATGATAATATAAATTCAGTGTTGGCAGAATTATGGCAATATAGATTATTTTATCCACGAGTTTCAGTAAGGGCGTCAATATAGGTTAAAAACAAAATTATCACAAATTCTCTACGACATATAAAGTTTTGTCATTCAAGGTATCTCAATTTGTTTTGAAATTAGGTACTGATAGTTTTCTAACATTGTGAAATAAACATACAATTACTTTACTGTTGGCCAATAATGATAAGAGGTAAACAAATTTGATGTTAAGTAATGATTTAAATGAAAAAAAGAAGAATTCATTGATTAAAACAGGACTTTATACAAAAAAGCTCCTCAGATCAACAATAAATGGATATCAGCTATCAACTATGTTTCTTTCAGTCAAATTTGTAAAAATATATTCAACTAAGCTGGATGCGAAAGTAGGTTGCAAAACTGTTTTTTATTGGGTTACAAATTTGTGCAAATTATGTTTATTGTGGCCATACAGACAAGCCCAAACATGTTACTTTTGCTGGAGCTGAATGTGAACTTAACAAACGCTTTGCCTGGGAAAGTCTCCCATCTGGAGGAGATGACATTCCCTTAATGGAATCATCAAGGGGGACATTTCAACAGACTGTTTGAGGACACATTTTCTGAAGAGTGGAGCAAGCAAAAAGATGAAGAGGATTGTTTTCACATTTGTAGACAGGTGCAGCAGGTAGTGCTCGTGCCTCACAGCAAGAAGGTTCGATCCCGGGGTCAGGCAGGGCTCTTCTGGGTGAAGTTTGCATGTTCTTCCTGTGCATGTGTGGGTTCTCTCCCACAGACCAAAAACATGCTTATTAGGTTAATTGGAGACTCTAAATTTCCCTTAGGTGTGAGCGTGAATAATTGTCTGTCTCTCTATGTTGCCCTGAGATCAACTGGTGACCGGTTCAGGGTGTGCCCCCCACCTCTTGCCCAGTGACAGCTGGGATAGTCTCCAGCCCCCCCTCTGGTATAGCCGGTATAAAAAATGAATGAATCTGGAGACAGGCCATAGACACTTTTAAACATTTTTTTACAAAACAATTTGAAATTGTACTTTGCATAATGTGACATTTAAAGAGCCCATTGTTTGCCTTAAGCCAGGCTGATATATTTATTTTGATCAATGATATGGTATGTTGATAATCACTGACATACAAAAACCCTCTAGCTTTCATTTACAGAGTACCCCTGATAGAGCTGTGTTCTCTCTTCATCAGAGACACTCTGTTGGAGCTCCTGCCCCATTAAGACTCCATTCCCCATGTCGGTAACCCTGCTCTGATTAGTTGATAAGTCAGCTTTGTAGTAATTGGTCAGTTCAGCGCTGCTCTGCAGCACATTTTCAATAACTCTGCATTCATTTAATATCTCTGCGCTGCACTGGGCTTGCTACCGTGAACCAATAAACTTAAACTGCAAACAAAACAATGGTATGATGTCACAGTGGTAGGTCTGTTTGAAGGAATGAGACGTCTTAGACAACTGTTGTCGCCATTAACTTGGAGAGAAAGAGAAGTCCTGATGCCACAGACTTTTTGTCTTGTTCACTGAAGTGCCACCTGCAGAAGACACGTTGTAAACACAGGAGGACAAATAAAACTCAAAATGCATAAAATGGGCTCTATAGTAAAACCACCATCCCCTCTATGAGGTAATGGGTCCCCAGAAGAGACCAGATCAAGGGACCACAAAATCATTTAATGAATCTTTAATTTAATTCTGGTTTGATTACCTCTCATTTACCCTTTGAAAGCTGATTATACATCATAAAAAGCATTTAAGTATAATATAGCTAATGATGGGGAATAAATATCAACTCACAACATTTTTTTGGAAAAAAAATTTCAATATGTCTTTTTATATATAATCATTAACTGCATGCAGATTTTTTTTGTATTCTTTTCTTGATAATTATATTTCAATTAAAATGGACACAACTGAATTAGAGTCAAGCAGCTGCCATAAACAAGAGTGAGTCATCAAAAAGTTGCTCTAACACTTAAAACTTCCACTAACCTCTGTAATCCATATACAACAGAAACCAACATGCTGATATTTTGGGGTTAAACTTTTCAGAGGTGAGTTTAACTGCAAAAGTGTAATTTTGACATATTCTGAGTTAAATGGTGCTTAATGTTGGAGTTATTTTACAGTGTCACACCATCAGTAGTTTAACAACTCTAAGGAGAGTTCATTCAGCCCTGTCTACTACCTTTCACTGGTGACACAGAGACCTTCTGGCAGAATATTCCTCCTGTCCTGCAGTTCTGAACATAAAGAAATCAAGTTTTGACTTATTAAAACATTTGAAAATTGATGCAGTGAAATACAGCAAAAATCAAGTATGAGGAACTTAATTCAAAACTGGACATTATGCTGTTTTGTAAGATTGGTAAGACATTTTAATGAGTTGTACAGTAATTTTGATAATTTGCATAAATATAGATAGGGCGGTGGCTCAGTGGTAGAGTTGGGCGTCTCTCAACTAAAAGACTGTGGGTTGATCTTAGCTCCTGCAGCCATGTGGTGCTGTGACCTTGGGTGAGACATTGGGCCCCAAATTGCTCCCACACACTGTAAAAACTCCTTCAGATGCCTTGTTTTAAGAACTCAATTTTGTAAACTGGATTTCTTCTAACAAATGAATTTTACTTTTTTCTGTTTCTATTTAAGCTTAACATAAATTTTTTAAAAAATGGCTTTATTTTTGGGACTCAATTGTTGTAGATTTCCCTGAATGTGGTGCCCATCCTCCTTTTCATCCGTGAACATCCCCTCTGTCAGGCAGCCTCCCCTTGACTCGGGTTTCGTCTAGTTTTGGACCGTCAGTTTTCCAGGCTTTGTGGACACGATGGGCCTCATTCACAAACAGTGTGTAAGCGAGGATCAGCTCCTCAGAAAATGTAAAGCACACACCCTATGAACAAAATGCATCTATGAATACAATTTAAATCTATATTTAGGTGGGAAAACAGCACTACATCAAATTGAGTTAGCCCATTCCTGTAGATCATCAGGTAAATACTTGTTTTAATTATGTCAGTTATCCAACAGTGTAAACTGAGAGGGTTGGAACCCTCCACCTTCTGACTGAAAGTTAGCTGCTGTGAGTTAGGAGAAAATTCTTAATGAAACTGTAACCAGAGTCCTCCAGAGTTCTATGAGTGTGAATGCAGCATTTCCTCTTTGTTAGTACACAGAGCAATGCCATGGAAACAGCATTTAAGGCAGAGTCTAATGCTGCGTTCAATTGTACTCGGAACTCAGACCGATCCAGGTTGGAAATTCCGAATTCCGAGGTAAAAGCATTTCATTGCATTTCATCGGAAAACATGGCTGGCTGCAATAAACTGATGCTTGCTTTGTTGCTTTCGGGGATCAAAAATTCCTGCTGGGGGAATATATTATATAATTGAAAGAGAGAGAGAAAAAGAAACACCTTATGCTGTAAGTATGACCTGAAAGCACCAGCATGCAAACTGTGTTACCGTTAGAAATGTTAGAAACTGTTAACGATAGATGAGTGCAGTTATTATTATTTCCATGTGTCAAAACTGCCGTTTTCTGGAAAAACTACAGCATTAGTGCTAAACATTATAATTATAAGTTAGGGCAGTTCAAATATGGGGAAAACAATATTCTGTGTAGGGCATACTATATTTTAAACACACTTTGGTAACATTATCGGTCCTATGTGTTTTCAGCCCAACTACGTACATGCACAGAGATTTTAAAATCACAAATTAACAGAGTGGGAATTGGAAAAGCCAGTACAAAGTAATTCTATACTTTTAGTATCATAAATGCTAAATTAGACGACACATGGGAGAAAGTGACTCTGTTTACCTCTAACGGTGTGCGATGGCATCTTGCTATGATACATAGTGATGCATTATATGGAGGAACAAGGAAGTGCAGACCTGAGGGCAGACTTTATAGTGTTGGGGAGTGTGGCTTGGCAGTGATTGACAAGAAATAGACAAGAAATCAGCATCCTAAGTCAGGGAATCATCCAACATGTATTGAAGAAGTAGGAAAGGTTGAGGGCCAGTACTAGCCCTTGGACCAGGGGCCCAGCCTTGCCCCCCACCAGCCTGGCCCGGCCCTGGCCCCGGCCCGAGGTAGACACCAGGCAGAGTCCCTGGCAGACAGCAAGCCCACCCTGAATCAGAGTTTCGTTTTGTTTGGATTGTCAGACTTCCAGGCTATGTCAACACATTGCTCAGGCCATCATAGAACTAGTCTGTCTATGCAGAAGAAAACTGGAGACACTTTCAGACTGGTTCAACTGAATATAGCAGAGTAGTATATCTTAACTTCTTAACTTAAATTCACAATATGGCACAAAGTCCGTAAGACTGACAATAACAAGCAAGACCAACCACGAGTCAGGGGTGCGTTGCTCTCTGCCAGAGGCTCCATCTAAGCAGACACTGTAAAAACGATGTTGAAAACTATCTTATAAATGATGCAATAAGAAGCAGATGAAGATGTATTCATGTGAAGACCTTCAATAGTTGTTTAATCTCACAAAAGCTTCTGCTAGACAGTTCAGGTACTGAGAAAAAAGAAAATATTAAGTAAATAAAGATAAGCCCTGTGAATTTTAACAGGGCCTGAACAATGTCGTGGTCAACTCTATAGGACTTCTGTTGATTGTTTTACTCATTTTTATTTCCATTGTGTGCCTGTGATTGCCATTCTTCAGGACTGCACATCAATGAAATGTTGTGGACTTTTGCAAGTAGGGCAGTTTTGCCTGAAAATGTAATAGTTTCATGATACTCTGCAAAAAAAACTTTGAGACCTTTTGCATAAAAGCACTGCTTTTTGTTTTTTTTTTTTTTTGGAAATACTGCCCCTCTAGAGTTTTGTTGTGAAAAATCTGAAACTTTGTACACACGTCTGGTTTTCAACGCTGTGGTGAAATGTCTATGGCTATTTTTGAGCATTTTCAGGAGTCGTTCTTGGGCTTGCAGAATGAAGGGTGCTTGTCCAATTGACTTGAAATTTGGCATACAGCTAAAGGAGACCTGTATAATCATTACATATGCAGGGTTTGGACATATCACAAATGACCTCATTTGTGAATAACGGTCAGTTTCCATAATTTCAGCAAATCAGGAAGTAGATGCTCTTCTCAGTCCTGCATGAACATGTGTCTCAAACTTTTGGTGCATGATAATCGTTCAGGCCTGAAATCACATGTGAAGACAAAAAAGCATAAAGTAAAGCATGTCAGCCGTGAAAGGGTGAACATTTACAAACAGGCTTGATGCCAAGAGGTCCTGTTATAAGCCGAATGATCGTATTGAAATTTAGTCTGCAGTTTTATACATTTCAGAAGTCTATCTTTAGGCTGACATTGTGCACATGCAAAACTCACTAAAGGCTCTTTATTTCAGAGTTTTTTGACCCGCCGAAGATGTTAACTCAATCTTAACTTAGCCCTGTATCGCTGGATCTCCCAAAAATTTCTGAAGCATATAAACAGGATCAGCTTTAACAAATGTGAATAATATGTAGACTGAAAGCGTTGCCCTTAAGAACATGTTGGGCCGTTTTGGTGGGGCCTTGTGTGTTATCCTCTCATGGGACCCACAGCTCCTGGAGATGCCCCTGGGCACAAGCAGTAATATCCCCCAGCAAGACTAGAACTGCCATCTTTACACTTTCATGGACATAAACCATGCCCTTAAATCAGGGCACCAATTAAACAGTTAAATTTGGGAACAGACGTGTAGTTTCATGTCACAATTGGTGAAAGTGTTTTTCAGTTTTAGCTTAAACTAGTTTTAATTATTATATTGAGGCTGCTCCCCCTAAATATAGATTTAAATTGTATTCATAGATGCATTTTGTTCATAGGGTGTGTGTTTTTGTATTTTCTTAGGAGCTGATCCTCACTTACACTGTTTGTGAATGTGGCCCATTGTGTCCACAAAGCCTGGAAGACTGACGGTCCAAAACGAGATGAAACCCAGAGTCAAGGGGAGGTTTCTCCTCTCCAACCTCTCTGCCCCTGATTCTAAAAGCCAAGTTGAGATGAAACCCTGACAGAGGGCATGTTCATGACTGTGAAAAGGAGTTGGGGCACCATGTTTAGAATTCAGATGTAGTACTCGCAGCTTTTCAGTTTTTGACATTCTGACTTTACAACCAAAAAGAGGGGAAGAAAGTGGGAGAGAGCATCAGAGAGAGAGAGAGAGATTACACAGCTGTATTTCCATTTTCTATTGCAACATACTACCAAGCAATGCTGTTCTTGTGCCTTACTTAAGATGCAATCTTATAATCTTCTGTTAGATATTACAAGCAGAAAGCCAGCTGTAAGCTCTGGCAGCACCTTAACAGCTCATTGTAGGAAAAGGCTACAATACATTTTTAAAAATTTGACTGGGATCGCTGGCTTGTATTTATGGAAAAATGAAGGCAAATGGTTTAAGCGGGTGAGTTTAACTATTTATCTGGCTAACAATGCACATCCCATTCTACTACTGTATAAACTGCAAGCCATAAATGTATTTTTCACTGTTAAGTTTTTCACATTTACAACTCATCTGCACTGAAGACAGAGGGATCCAAAGTCCAATTATGTAAACTGTTTGTTTTAAACATTATAAAAGGAAAATTCACTGATTTGAAACATGTCTTGTCACTGTCAAGAATGTTTTTGGGAATCTGTGATATCAGTTGATGTATTATTTATCTGACAGAGGCAGTGCTAAAATGGAGTGAAATTTCCCTTTAAACTAGACAACGTACAGTTCAGGTGCTCTACAGCAATGTGTTTTGTAAGTTATCAGAAGGCCTGCAGTTCATCATTCCAATATTCAGAGTTTACAAAAGGTAAAAGACTGTACTGCGAATGTGTTTACCAAGCTGTATTTCACTAGCTTAAGTTAGAAGTTCATTGTTTTAAAAAAATATCTTAACAATGAGACAGTACATTGGAACTTAAATCTGGCATAGTTATGTAATGCAGATAAACCAACTACTGTTCAGGGTATTGTCGTTGTTTGTATGAGGCAGCATAAATAAATAATAAAAAATGAGGCAATAGATAGATAATTTGTGTTGAAGATAACTGTTTTTTTAAACAGGTTAATTTTAAAATTATCAAAAATGTATTGCCTAAGATTATTAAATTGAGTTCCTTTAGGTGACTTTTTAACTTCTTAAAAGTTATCATCAAATGTCACTCATCTTAATTAAGTCTAAAGTCACTTAATTCCTTGCCTACATTAACATTGATGCAAACTAATTTCTTATCTGCTTTTAGTAGAATCAACTTAATTTTGTTGCATAATGAGAAGTGAATAATATTAGGTTGTACTAACTCAAAAAGTCACTAAGTTCATAACAACAAAAAATTGATTGGAAAATGTTGCATCAATTTTTTTGAGTAAAGTCGAAGTAACAGTTTTTACAGTGCAGTCAATGTCACTGGTGTGTTAACATGAATAAATATGAACGAACAGGATCAACTGATACCATGGACATTTAACCTGAAGCATTAGCTTGTGAATGTAGTACTACTCTGTGTCAATTAATGGGTGTACCATCAGCTGAAATGACAATTCAGACAATTTTCTATTATGTACACAGAAATTTAAACATTTTTCAAAAGGGGACCCCAGAAGAGACCAGTTGGGGACCCCCTGACAGCAATACTACAAAAAAGCTTTGTTTCTACTGCAATCACAAAACAAAACCAGGTTGATCCTAGCACTGTTTTTCATGTTTTTCAATTTGGCTGTATCCTGAACTTTCTTTTGCCCTTGAATAATTGAAGAGGTTATTCATCTGAGTGTTTCTATTAGTTGTATTGATTGAGATTTTTCTGTCTTACCTTGCCTGATTGGTGGAACTTTACTGTCTTCATAGTTTTTTAGTCAAAATTTGTTGGTGGTATTTACTCTCCTGTGTTGTGTCATGCAGGCACAAATAAAGAAACTCAAACCCTAGCCTCTGTTTGCAATGCTGGTGCCTCTTTTATAGAAGAGTTCATGAAAGACAGAAAAGTTTGGCACCAACAAATTTTGAACTATGCATGACCTAACAATTCAGAAATTTCTGAAACACATACAGAAAAGAGAATAATCACTCATGTCTGTTATTACAGTTTCAGAGTTACAAGTGGGATTTATTTTCTTCTTTTCTGCCAAACCTTTGCTGCTGAACAAATAAAGAGAGTTTCTCTTTTTATGATCAAGGGCTTCACTGAGCCCGATCATGGTGAGGAAACTTTTGTTAAAATTCTGATTATTATGTTTTGCTATATAATATTTGTCAGAAAAGGATGAGAAGCTTATCAAGGCTATTCTTTCTTTAATCAAACTCACATAAAACCCAGCCAAAAATATTCAGACTTATGGGCCAAACTTTTGGATTTTATTTAAAAAATCAATCATCTTGGTAAATGGTGAAGTTTGAAAAAGTGCTTCTCTTGTCATCTGACTTCTCAAAGTGCTTTCACACCACTGGTTGCACTAAGGGCTTATTTATGCTCTACAAAAGATAAACACCCATACACAGATGAAGCAGGTGCCAATCATGGGGGCAGTGTTGAGAAGTGTAAACCAAAGATAGACTCAGGCCAGCAAATCATACCTACGGAGCACGCCTGAAAAAGAGGCAGTTGTTGAAGAAAGACTGTGTGAGTTGTCAGAAGTTATAAACATATATTCAATTGTACTGATTGGTCTAAAGAATTGTTGCTTCTTACCAAAGGTCCCAAGTAACATCTCTCAAATGTTTCTGGATTTTTGGGCTGTATTGTTTTTGGACCTGCAGC
The DNA here is from genome assembly GCA_037902135.1 of Cetoscarus ocellatus. Lineage (NCBI taxonomy): Eukaryota > Metazoa > Chordata > Actinopteri > Labriformes > Labridae > Cetoscarus > Cetoscarus ocellatus. Next base: position 628,650 of record JBAMNC010000804.1, on the reverse strand, counting down.
CTTCATCACTGTGATGGATAACCACATGCCAAATGGGATCCCAAGGAGTTGGATGCCCTCCATTGTTACTTTTGTTTTCCCAATCTAGGATGCTGTATAGTTATAGCTGATGTAATCATTATCTTCAGGCTCCCTCCCCTGCCTACAAGTTAGGGTACGGTTCCACGTGCTATGGAAACAGGTTTGGGCTTCCTGTACCAGACCAAACTAGGAGATAGAAATGTAGCCTTCAAAAGCAGCAAAGAAGAAATGGAGGTCAACGACAGGCCCTGTTCACACACTGGCAGGTATTTTTGTAAACATACCTGCCAATGAGCATTTTGGGCTTTCATAAAATGGTAATAAAATGCCTTTAAAAGTCTCATTTACTGTCCTGTCTCAAGCTTCTGCTGTCTTTGTTTTCCATCTCTTAAAGCAGAGAGGGGCTTTTCTTTCTCATTGATAAAGTTATTTTGATGGTAAAAGAAACAAATAATGGATTACTAAACTTGCAAAACTAACATGATATTATTTACAACAACAAATAATCTAAGTGTCTAATAGATCAATTTGTTCTTCATTACTCCAACATTGCTCATGCCCTCTTTGTTATGATAGTATCAGCACCAGCACTTACGATGTGTCTAATACAACAATAAATAAATTAGCAAAGAGTGCAGGGTAACACCAGATCCTTTTACCAATAAAACTCTATTAACCATTTAAAAATAAGTCATTTCAAAGGAATAGGATGAATTTTTGTCATGTCATTGACATTATTCCACACTCTAACAGTATGTACCAGTGCGTTTATGCACTTTTATGTTAAAGAAGATGTTTTTGAAAACTTACATGTGTTTACAAGGATTGGGAACTGATGTGATTTTATTTATACCAAGTCTACTTTATCAACCAGTTCTATATCAATTCCCCTATCAATTTCTCTTGAATTTTCTGTTTGAAAAAAAAATGGGCATACACAACCCCTCTGCATCAACATGGCACTCCTAATTTGTGCTGCATCTGCAGTTATTTCAGCATGTTGCTGCTGTTTCCAACGCTGACTGAAAAAACACACCAGCAGACATTGCAGGTTGCACTGTTCATGTCTCTTTGTGAAAAGTTAAACCAAATTTCTTCTTCGGCCAACCATGATTGCTTCTAGGACTCCATCATTGTTGTTTGTGCGGACTGCCTCTCAAACAAGTATAACATCAGAGGTTTGTAAGACTTACAGAACCAAGAGGAAATGATTAAAAAGGGAATAGTTAAGCATAAACAACTTATATTGATCCTTCAGAATATTGGAATCAATTCTTCTAATTTGGAACCAAATCTCAAGTCTCATTCTTAGTTTGGGTAGGATTTGTCTTTCTTTAAACTGAAGGGGAAAACATTTGTTTTATAAATGCCAGTATAAGACTGCGTGTAAACAAGGCCCAGCACCATGCCCCCTTGGGAGCTCATTTTCTTGGTATCTACCCCACCATGTGTGAGTTTATGAAAATTTGTACCACTTACAACACAACAATCATTTTAATATACAAAGAGATCCACTTAAAACTCAGTGATGGAAGTTAAGTGTCTATCAGTATTAGATAATCCCATTCATGCACATTTACACATCACTGATGCAGCAGTGGAAGCATGTTGGGGTTGAGTGTCTTGCCAGCGAACTTATCAACCTGTGACCAAAGAATGGGGTCTCTGACTGATTCACAGTTAAGCTAAAAACTTTCAAACTTTTAAAATCTCTACCTAAACTTTCTGATTCATGATGTCAATGATGTGTGATGATGATCAGGAAAAAAAGCTTTGACTAAAAGAAAAAAAATGTTTTGTATTTTATATCATGCCAGTGAGAGTTCAGGGTTTTTATGTAAAAGAGCTTCTGGTGTAGTAGGGCATATATAAGCATTAAAATTCAAACAAGACCTTAATGAATAGGCCAACAGCTTAGCTCTATGAATTCCTTTAAGGCTGACATTTAGTGTCATCTGATATTCACTTGCTATTTTGTGCACAATAAAAACATGAATGTAAATCCATTCAGAGACCTGAAGGCTGCACGGATCCTGACCTTTCCTTCACTTTCATGTTGCTTAATTTAGTGTAAGCAATAATGTAATGTATGAGAATGAGCGTGTTTAGTGAGAATAGAGACACAGTGGCAGACTATGACGGCGAGACAAAGAAACTGAAGGCACTTAACCTCTGAGATGTCGCTGAAAAGGAGGAAACGTCACCTCGTCTTAATCCACCGTTGACCTAAAACACACAGGCAATGAATAGCTTTCACATATCACAACACAGAATCCAGGGACAGCTTGGTTCAAGGTTTTTATTCGCGGACATGTGTTTGACACAGAACAATGAGGTATCACCCAGGACATTGGAGGTGTTCTTATCAATCCCCGAGGGGGCTGCACACAAACACAAAGTACAGCACAGCTCAGCCTTAACTCTGGACTCGTTAAGTGGCGACCTGCAGGCCCTGTTGGTTAAATAGCCCATGGCCATAAAGCAGGAACACTAAGCAGCACCATTGTTTACCGTGGGCTATTCACCGAGGAGTCGTGTGATGGCCCGAGAGAAGACTGAGGAGCACGATCCACTTGATTCCTCTTGAGTCGGACATAATGGCAGAGTGGATGAGGGGCTTTGAAAAGTAAGCTCAGAGCCTGCCTTCTTGCCAGTTAACATATAACATGATTAGAAAAACAGCTATTATAAGAGGCTTTATTCTGGTTTTACAATATCCCACGAGTCATGTTGAGACTAAAAATGCTGTCAGTGAGTTTCCTACAGTGGCAACTGTGCCAAATATAAATGTTAGACCTGCTTGGTCCCTTTGAAATGGGATCCACAGATAGAGTTTTAAGATGCAACAGGATGGAAATGAACAAAAATAAAATGAGAGCAATGGATACTAACGAAAGCTTTTAGCTATTAGTTTCATGTTAACTTCAAGTAAACATGTTCAAAGAGCTAGCATGTAAGGATACGCTCTAAGTGCTCCAGAATTTTCCAAAGCAGAATGAACAAAAAATCTCACATAAAAAACAACTTTTATACCTCTGATCACAGTCATCATTTGATTCATATGTAGTATATTGCATTTCTTCACTGTTTAAGCATGATTAGTAATTGGAAATGTCATTATATTTTGTTGCATAAAAAGACAAGTAATGGTCAAAGATGACTTAAAATGATACCAGAGCATTTAGAGGATCAGGACCTTCTTTTTTGTCGGATGTTTTCTTGTAGGTGTTGGTTTCTCTAATTCAATGGGCTATGTTGATCATGTTTGTTGTGCTGATTTTAACATGTGGTTTCTGCTCATGATCTTGAGTCTGAACCAGAATATAACCAATTACTGAACCCTTATGGTACACAGAAACAGGGTGCAATGTTGGCTGTGATGCGTGTCAGCTTCAGCCCCCAACTCCATGGCTTACATACCAGTCCCATTTGTGCAGCATGTTGGTAGAGTTTCATTTCTGTGACAGCATATTATCTCTAAATAAATTTACCTCAAACAAGAAAAATAAGGACATGTATCTTTTCTAGGCTTAAATGTTAAACACTATATAACTGAAAGGGAAGAAAGCTTTGCTTTAAACCATGATATTTTCTAAAACATGTCTACCTGTTTTTCTTCAAATTTTAAACATTGTCTCTGACTCCAGGATCAACTGATTGTATTTGAGAGCTCATATTTCAAAGGCAAAGGCCACTGGACCTCATGTGCATTTCTTTCTTATAAGAGTTCTACAAAGCAAGTGGGTGTTTAACATAAAGCAAGGAAAGACAAAGTATTCAGTAGAACTAGAGTAAATCTCCCTACAAGTGATTTAATTCATGGTACAACTGACTTAACATTGCAGTGCAGCTAGGTCCGACAGGTCCATCGATCAAAAAGAGTTTTTTTATGATGTGCCTCTTGTACGTAATACCATAGCAGTAGCGCCCGCCCACTACATTATCTGATTGGCCCATAATGAATGTGATTGATGAAACAATTGTCCAATCACCTGCTCGATATGCTTTTGAAAGGCTCTTCCCATTTCCAAACACTTTCTATGGGCTCTTTCCCAAATGGATTAGTGAAATATATTGAATGGACCATACGTGGTATCAAGTTACAACTGACTATGAAAAGACAGAATAAAAGCATTCTGTATGAACTAAAGAGTTTCACCTCAGAAATGTAAAACCAGGCTTTTACTTTGAAAAGCACCAGCAGGACGTGTTACTGTACTGTGTTCACTTATCTGTGAAATGTGTTTCTGGGTTACTTATCTGACTGGCATTTCATCCAATTTTTTGTCAACACTTCATCTCCAAAAGCCTTTGCAAAAAAATTATCCAGACTTTGTACAAATAAAGTGACAAGATTTTGGAGATCACACGTCAAAAGTTAAGCTCATCAAAGCTCATGTTAATCATTCACTTGTAAATTAATCTTGAACGTAAAATTTGTTCATAAATTTCCACTCTGATGCAAGGTTTAATAAATGTGCTTTGGATATCACAGCTCAAAGATCAAGCTCATTGGGTCTTATGATCCTTTTAGGCATTTACAATATTTCATAAGTTATTTTGAGATATTCTCTAAGCTTTGCACAAATGCCCAATCTGACTCAAGAAGAAACTGCTAAGACTTTCTGGGTCATGGGTCGGTGGTCTGTCTCTTACCGACTCATGTTCATCCTCTGCTTGAGACCCTGTTTTGCAAAACAATATCTCAACAATGGTCTTTGAGATTTTCTTCAAACTTTGCACCAATGTCAGTTCTGACTTCATTCATTTTGAAGGCCATAGATTAAGCTCATGGAGCCTCATGTAGATGAACTGCTTGTCAACTCAATATTTTAAAAAAGGCCTTCAGGAATTTTCTTTAGACTTTGCATCCAGGTCTAGCCTAACTTATGAGGAATAGTTATTATCTCCACCAAGTGGGTAATGTCTTTGCCAGTAATATTTAGTTTGGGAACAAATGACTCAAAAAGTTTTGAAAGGATTTTTATGATATTTTCGGGGAATGTTAGTCATGGCAGAAGGGAGAAGTGATTCAATTTTGGTGGTGATCTGAATCCGGATGCAGATTCAGGAATTTTTGAAGGGTTTGTTAACATTTCGAGATAGGGAAAATAGTGACAGAAATGCCTTGGCAGGAGGTTGAGCTCTCAGAGCATTTCTACTTCAGATTTTGGTTGTCAAAAGTCAAGGTCATTGAGCCTCAGGTTCATCCTTTGCAAGCGAGCATAATATTTCAAAAAAGCTTCAAGAGTTTTCTTCAAACTTCACACAAATATCCCTCCTGACGAAAAGTTGACTTTGGAGGTCATATGTTAAAAGTCAAGCTCATCGAGTTCCATATTCAAGCTTTGCTTTAAACCATATTTTCTAAAACACTTGTACCTGTTTTGTTCAAATTTTGAACAAACATTCTCTCTGACTCCAGGATCAACTGATTGAGAGATCATATTTCAAAGGCTAAGGCCATTTGGCCTCATGTTCAATTCATTCTTATAAGAGTTCTACAAAGCTCTCAACCACAAAAACCACCCCAGTCCTTCTTCCTGATTTATGGTACTTTGACTGACTAGCTCTAACTCTTATGGAGGCATAAATCCACCAGAACATAGTTCTGATTGGCCCATGATGAAAGTCTTGAGAATCACATACTTGTGTTTTTTAGTTATTTTTGCCTGTTTAAAACCTTCATCATAATTAACCACAAATCAGGTTGATTAAAAAACATTTCCATCCCTTTAGAATCTCAATTTGGGTCTGAATTAGGACTGAACCACAGTTTTGACCTGTGTTATCCAATACAGCACCCAGCACTAGGTAAAATAGGGAAATCTGTAAATGGATAACACAGTTCGAAGAATGAATTGATGGGGATGTCAAACATGTAAGAGCAGAGCAGATTCTTGATTATGTTGATGGATAAATATGAGGTGGTACATGCTTGACATCCACTCATTAGTTCTTGTTTTTAGCTGAAACCTCGGAAGAAGAGGATGTCTGGGTCCTGGGGAGGAGAAGAAGAGTGATGATGCAGATGTGGGTGAAGTTTATATAGATACAGATGAAGAGAAGTTCTGACATGCGGGAGAAAATGACTTAATTACCCATTGGGCCGCATGCTACCAGATATCAGGCAGCATGCAGATGAGATGGAAAAGAAAGAAAAGTCACAATGAAAAGAAAAATGTATTAATGGTTTGAAGGCCCAGAGACGAAGGTGTGATGACAAGACATGTAAAGAATGAAGGTTTCCATCCGAGCAGAATCCAGTGACAGACAGGAGAGCATGCTGGGAATGAGAAAAGGCTGCACAGGTACAAAAGAAAAACAATTTGCTATCAGTCACATCAATACATTTTCACAGTAAAGGACAATAGACGGTCTTGGACAAACAGCGTAATGAAGAAAATTGCTGTTATGGATTGACAGGAGAAAGTGACAAAGGTAGAGAACAAATACTGTAGGCTTTTAAAGAAGTCTAACTATAATAACACCTTATCCTTAACAAGGTTTTTAACCTCCACTACGCAGACAAATACACTCGATCATGTTCACGCGTGTGTCAGGGTGAACTCTGCAGTGTTTTATAGACGCCTCAGTGATCATTTCTGAGGCTGTTAAGCTTCAAATCAAAATAAAAGAAAAATATAAGTAACAAATAACAAGTCGATGATCACAATACACATTTCCGCAAGATTAAGAGGTTTACTACACTGACCGTAACCAGGCACAGGTTTAACACCCTGCACCGCACAAAAGACCTTCTCTAAGTAATGTTTAGTAAAAAGCATTTGCAACATAAACTATGTACAATAGACCACACTGTAGCTCTGTTAACCAGGGTTGTAACAGTACCAGATAATTTAAACTTAGCCAGTGATAACAATAAAAATTACAACCTGGGGGCCAACTGTGGCCCACTTTTGGTTGTCCCTCAGCAAATTCCACAAATAAGATTAAATAAAGCCCATGTTGGAAAGAGAAGCTTTGACTTGACTGATGTAAAAGACAAATGGTTCACGGCATTTCATAGCAACACAAATCCTGCTCATTGGCATTACAATCTGCTGTGGTTCATGGTCTGATTTACAAAGAATATAGTCCCAAGACTCTTAAAAGGTATGGCAATTTTATGCAGTTAAGTTTGTGTGGAGATGAGTTATCAGCTCTTTCCACTGCACAGAGCATCCATCTTATCTCTATGCAGAGACTAATCCAGTGGGGGACAATGTTGGGCTCCCGAAAACTCAACAGAAATCCTTAACATTGATTGGCTATTTGCTTTGCTAAGCCATTAACAGAAGACTCAGATGAAGGCAGTCACTATAGGTATACAGATTTTCCAAGCCTATTCATTTTGGATTAGGTCTACTAACTTCCATACACAAAAGATAAACCAGGAAGGCCTTGTTGTCTTTATATTTTTTGTTTATGTCCCTCATTAAAAGAAATTTGGGCAACCCTGCCTTTAGGCAATGCTTCCCAATGTGTGAGCCGCAGCCCTCCTGATGGGCCCCAGAGATACTGCATGTACGCAATGAGATGTTTTTAACATAAATTAAAGTCTTCAGCTTGATTTACAGAATTTCATTCAGACTTGTTGCACTGACTCCATTGTCCAACAGTTACATGCACTCTGGAGGCAGTTGAGTGAAATTAAATCAGTAAATTAAATTTAAGGGAGACTATTGGGAGTTTTATGTATGAGTGAAATATCTTAAATGTTTGTGCGCAATTCATTTTCAGCAGTTGTGGGTGTGCGTGAAAGCATTTCAGCACACAATCCAAGCATTCACAGAAGTCCAAAAATATTAAGAAAATTTTTCAGAGATTTTTTTGGGGTATGTAAAAATATAATAAGACACATTCAGACCTGCACAAGCTTCTGAAATTTTGATGAGTTTTAAGCTCATGATAAGGAACCATAAAGCTCTGTTCACCAAAACTCACAATTGCTGAAAATTTTGGGAAACTTCAGAAGCTTTGTGAACATGTGAAGGTACACAAAGTGTATTCACACATCCAGCTTACCCTAAACATTTTTGGATATTCTCTGGAGTTAAGTGTAAATGTGAAGGTACTATAAAGCCCTATTCACACACGCATTTTGCTGGAGTAATGTGTTTGTGAGAAAGTTCCATAAAGCTCCCAAAAAGTTTAAGAAACATTGTCACAGCAAACATCTACAAAACTTCTAAAAACTTTGAGAAACATGAAGGTGTCTTAAGGCTGACTGAATGTACTCTGAAACCATATTTACACAAGCAGCTAACTATGGACATTTTGGGAAGTTTTTGTTTGTGTCAAAGTTCTATGAAGGCTGACTAATGCACTTACAACAGTCCTGAAATTTTGAGAATAGTTTCAGGGGTTTAGTGACATTTGAAAAAACTATAATGCCCTATTCAAACATGCAAATGTGAAAAACATTCAGAAGTTTTGGGTATGTGTTAAACTACTAAAAGATCTAATTTACAAATAACTTATGAAACTTTTGGAAAAGCTTGGGAGATTTTTAAATGTGTGACAGTATTTTCAAGGCCAATGATTCTTACAAAAAAACTCTTGGTAATTTTCAGGTTACATCCAAAAATTTTGGGTACGTGTGAAAGCACTGCAAAGCCCTTTTAATGCAAATGCAAAACTTTTGAAACTTTCAGAACATTTTAGGAGTATTTTTGTATGTGTAACAGTACTATAAGAACCTAAGCACACGTAATTCCTGAAAACCGCAAAACTTTCAGGAGATTTTGGAAATATTCAGGAGTTTAGTGTATGTTAGAAAACTAAAATGTACCTTGTCACACGAAAGTCCTTGAATTGCTCCCAAATTTTTTGAAGTTTTTCAATGTGTGAAAGAAATAGGAAGTCCAATTCACACATGCACAAAAGTCCTGAAATTTGAGGATATTTTCAGAAGTTTGTGTGTAAAAGAATGTGTAAAAGTTCTACAAATTCTTATTAACAAATATTCAAAACAGTAAATTTTAGGACATTTTAAGGAGTTTTGTTCATGTGAAAATGAATTATAAGGCTCTTTTCACACATTCACTCTCCTGAAAATTTCCTTTATTTTTCTGAGGGGAAGCTTTAAGTGCAGTCTCTTTTATTCAAGACGGAATTTTCTCTCTAAGGCCTCTTGTCTTGTTCCATGCCCACAGGTTAGACCTCTTGCTGTGAGGGACATTTATGAACAATATCTCAGCAAATTTTTAGGTGGCTGAGCCCCCTGAAATTAGGGAAAATTTCAAGAGTGCCAGTGTGAAAACAACTAGAAATGTAAAAGGGAACAGGACAGGTCTTTCAGTAGACCATCATGTCGTATCAAAGGGACTTCTGTTGTTCAGTCCATCCCCTGTAGCTGTGACACACAACCAGCCGGCCTCTTGCCAGACGGGTTATTCTGAGTAAGAGCTTTGACACAATGAAATATGGATAAGAGTGGCGAAGATCGCGGGCAGCTGTCAACAGATTCCACAGCTTCCCGCCACCACGGATCAATCATCTGCGCCATGTGAACCGCAATGCTGCTGACCTGCTGGCTAGAGCTGACATTAATCCTGAATCCTAGGGTCAACACGGAGGAATGACAGGACGCTATGATACAGGGCCTAACGAGGAGGAAAGGTGCTGATGCTAATGAGACGATCTGTGGCTCTTTAACAAGCCTGCGCGTTTTGATGTCCTAGTTTACAGTGAGCTGTGTGTCTCAGGGGTGTGGGATAATGAGCCGGCCCGGGATTCCCAGGGCAGCATCTTGTGTAACCCGCCTCGTGCAAGGGGACGTTCACTCCCAGAGACTGAAAGTGAGAGACAGGAAGAGGACGAGAGAGCAGGGAGGACATATTGGATGCCTGTAGAGTCAAGCAGAAAGGGGAGGAGGAAGGAGAGGGGAGGTGGGTGCATGTCATCCTGCCCTGATATGCTTGTTTGTACACACCGATCATCGAATCGCTGCAACCAAGTGAGAAAAGCTTGTGTTCTCTGTGACAAAGTGACCTCGGGCAACGAGAACACTCACAGAAAGAGGAAATGGAGAAGGGATGGGGGGGAGAAAAACATGGCGGGTGGTGGGAGAGCAGCAGCAGTGTTGGATCTGATCGCATAGAGTCAACGAAACACCCGTCAGACGTCCCCTTTTTTTCCTCCTGTGCTTAACTCAATCAAACATTTCTCCCCAACCCTGAAAAATCTGGCTCTGAGTGCACTCCAAAGCAAATTAGCAAATGTGGAGCTTGGTGACCTCAGCGAGGCGGCCATAACACACACAGTACGGTGTGTGTGTAGGCTCCACCACCCCCACCTCTTACTGCTGCGTCTGCATGGCTGCATTAGTTAAGCTCAAATGGGTTTTTCCGCCATGAGAAGCAGAGCATGACATGCGCTAAACAATGGCAGGCAGATGACGAGCCAGCTCCAGTTGATGATGGCCTCTACCATTGCACTCGCTTTTTTTGGGAGTATGTGGAGGAATACAAGCGCCGGATGATTCATTATGGGTGCACAGGTGGCCCGAGATCTAATGAGTAGCATTTTGTGTTCTAACATGCAAATGGATCATTGGGTGGGTGGGTGTGATCAAAATACACTAGATTTACATGACGGCAGATTTTCCTTTATTCAGGGGCAAAATTAGAGGTGACAAAACAAAAGAGGACACACATCCATCCATAACTGTGCAAAGGAAGCTGGAAAATATCATAAAATTGAAACTATTTTCAACAAACCCCAATTCCAATAAAGTTGGGGCACTGTGTTGAAAAAAACAGAACACAATGTTATGAAAATCCTTTTTGACCTGTGTTCAATAGAAAACACTACATAGACACTATATTCAATGTTCAAACTGATAAACTTTGTTTTTTCTTTGCAAATATTCACTCATTTTGACTTTGATACCTGCAGTATTTATGTTTACCCCTGTATTACATTATCTTCACCCTTTTAACAACACTCAACAACTGTTTGGAGACTGGGGACACTACTTGCTGAAGCATTGTAGGTGGAAGTCTTTCCCATTCTTGCTTGATGTACGAATTCAGTTGCTCAACAGTCTGGGGTTGCAAGCAGGCCAGTCTAGCACCCACACTCTTTAACAAAGCCACGCTGTTGTAACACGTGCAAAATGTGGCTTGGCATTGTCTTGCTGACATAAGCAGGGATGTCCCGGATGGCATCATATGTTGCTTCAAAACCTTTCAGCATTAATGGTGCCTTCACAGATGTGCAAGTTACCCATGCCATGGGCACTAACACACCCTCATATAATCGCAGATGTTGATTTCTGAACTCTGTGCTGATAACAGTCTGGATGGTCCTTTTTCTCTTCAGCCTGAAGGACACAATGTCCGTGATTTACAAAAAAAAAAAAAAGTGTTGTGTGGATGTCTCAGACCACAGCAGACTTTTCCACTTTGTGTAAGTCCATCCAAGATGAGCTCAGGCCCTGAGAAGCCGGTGGTGTTTCTAGGTGTTGTTGACACATGACTTTTGCTTTGCATGGAGTTTTAACTTGCACTTGTATTGAAGAACCGTGTAAATTGTTTTTCGAAGTGTTCCTATGCCCACATGTTAAGATACAGAATGATGTTGGTTTTCAGTGTCACCTGAGGGATTGAAGGTCATGGGCATTCAGGGCTGGTTTGTGACCTAGTCGCTTAAGTGCAGAGATTTCTTCAGATTCTCTGAGTCTTTGAATGATGTTATGGACTGTAGATGATGAAATCCCTAAATTCCTTGCTATTTTACATTGTGAAAAGTTGTTCTTAAGCTGTTGAACCATTTGTCCACGCAGTTGTGCACAAAGTGGTAAACCTCGCCCCATCTTTGCTTGTGAACGACTCAGCCTTTTTGTGAAGCTTCTTTTATACCCAATGTTGACACTCGCCTACTTCCAATTAACCTGTTCACCTATGAAGTACTTCAGACAGGTGTTTTCTAGCTATATATATAAAAATATATAAATATATACATATATATGTATGTGTGTATATGTGTACACACACACACACACACACACACATATATATATATATATATATATATATATACACATATGTTTTTGCTGTTGGAATGAAACTTTGCATTTCCAAAAATTACTAATTTTCAGCAAATGCAAACAACCCAGTGTGTTTTTTGTCAAACAAACACTATATTGCCATACTTGATAATGTCTTTTATCCTTTTAACACTCACAGCCCTGAAGGGAGACCAAGAGGACTAATTCATGAAAAAAATGAAAACCACAATAAAAGTAGTTATGGAGTTTCTACCAGACAATCATTTAAATATTCATTTCTGAGTTAAATTACACTTATTTTTATAAGTGATTGTTTTACTGAGTGTCTGCTTCAATTTGTTTTGATTGACCCATCAAATCAAGAGCAATATTAATGTGGGCCTCATGGTTACCAAAGTTTCCCATCCTTGGTCTATGCTCTGAGCCAATGGACTTGAATTACTGCCAGAAGAATGGTGGGAGGTCACTGTGGTGGGTCTATGGTTGGGGGGGGGGGGAGGAACGAGCCGCCTCAGGCTGCTACTGTTGCTGTTCACAGGAAGAGAGGGTGAAGTGAGTCCAGGTTGTCAAAGATCTGGATCAGTTAACAGAAATAAAAATCAAGTTAAGTCAATGAATATTTTTTATTTTTCAGATGGGAAGGGGCCCGGCAACAAGACATTTTATCTGACCAAGTAACAGTAATCAAGGGTATCATTAAAGGGAAGAAATAATTGACGGAAATAACAATTCAAAACTCTTTTCAAGGAGTATAAATGGAGATACAGTATAGAATTCAGGAGATCAGACATGTGAGTGAATAATGATATACAGCTGGGAAATATACTTCTTTAGATAGTATAAGTATATTTTCAAAGTATAGAGGTTAATACAATATTATTAACACTGATAACATTAAAGTTAGTGTTGATTAAAAGCATGGATGCCAGGCCTAAGCTGACTCACAATAAGAACCTTTGACAGTAATACTCTGACTGATCACAGGATGATCTTTCTGAAATATTAGACCAAAAGGGAAAACCATCATTCATCTTTTTTTTTTCTCATTAGCAGTGTAAAGGTAATGACATAAACCCTGCTTGATACCAGTTTATGGGTCAATATTGCCCAGCCCATGATGATGACAGACTCTTGGTTATGATGATAGACAATCATAGTATTCTGATTCGTTAAATTTTTGCTGAAATCTCAGGAGAAGAGGATTTCTGGATCCTTGAGAAGAATAAAGGAGAGAGGATTCAGATATAGGTGATGTTTAAAAAGAAAAATAAAGTGATGGCACGAGAAGAATATATGTCTTAGCTACCCACAGAGCTGCCTGCTACAACAGGTAACAACAAAAGTGTTTGTTTTGTTTTTTTATGGTTTGTATATTTGTTATGTTTGTCTTGTTATCTTATGAATTCTCAAATTTCTTGATATTTCTTTTGTATTGTTTGTGTTGTACTTTGACCCTTTGTATGTCTTGTTAAATGTTTGCAAATAAAAAAAAGTGCAAAAACAAAGCAAGAAATCAAACAAAATCTAATATTTTCAGTCAAAAGTCAAGTCGAACTGTGGATCACTCCTTCTTTCAGCATATAAATAGTCTCTGTCAGATAAAGACGCTCTGTGTTTGTGTTCATGAACTTTTCAGAGGCCTGTTGTAATGACAAGTCATTTATCTTTCCATAACAATGAAATGAAAAATGAAAGATCTTGAACCAAATACTGCCTTTTGAATTTCTTTTATTGAAAATACAAAATAATCGAATAAAAAAGCTTGCAAGTCTGGAGACAATCATAAGCATGTGCAGGCAGTCTGCAACATACCACGAGTCTAATGGCTGGCGAGATGTGCACATTATTTTAAAACCCAGGATACAAAGGTGGGAGTTGACTCCACATCACTAACAGAAAACAAACTGATTTGGCAGCTTCTGCAACTTCCAAAAAGCTACAGTTCAGCTAAAGTTGGTGTGAACCAAGGTCAGACATCTGCATGTGAATAACTTCAGGTACTTCCTGCAGGAGAAACATTGTGACACTCATAAGAACACTCTAGTCACTGAGTTTTATAGCTTCAGAATAATTAATGCAATAGGTTGTATGTGATATATGAAATAAAACGTTGTAACAGTAACATTTTCCTCAGCACTGTGTCAGAGTGGCCGCTCTAAAGTACTGCTGTGCTCTTCTCTCTCAGTTATTAACACTGCCCCCCTCTGGCTGACAGGCCGTCTGATCAGGAAACTCTGAGCATTGATCAGTCTGAAGATGAGTTCAGTCAGATCAGATTTAGTTTATGCTGCAGTTTCAAAGGTCTTTTAGTGGACATCTGCTGTACAAGAGCTTTAGGGTCATAGAAAGATTCAGAGGAGGGAGGGCTTTACTCCAAAACAAATAAATAAATGTCAAAAAAAGAGGAAAATTACACAGTTTGTAGTTTTCTTTTTTCTACATTTTGAGTTTATTCTTGTCATTTTGTTTTCACGTTTTCCACATTTGCACTCTTCCTCCCCTCATTTTATTATCTTTTACCTTCAAATTTCAGTCTTTTCATGTTTTGACTTGATTTTCTTGTCATTTCATATTTTTCTCAGGATTTATTTGGACCATTTTCTCACCAAACCACCTCTTCACTTTTAACTCTGGACATGTCAGAAATGTTTTTTTTACTCTACATTTTAACATTTTGTCAGTTCTGGCTTTGCCCCAGCATTTCAACTTGTTATAACTTTTGTTCCCTTTAAATTTGGCTTTTATGTCAACAATTTGTTTTTCCTCCCTCCTTTAAAGGTTTCACCCTCAACATTTTCTTTTGACATACATTTTTCTTTAATTTTCAGCTTGTTTATTGTCATTTTGAGCTGTTGTTTGTTTGTTTGTTGATTCATTTTCACTTAGCAGTTCCCCATTTTTCTTTTCCATTTCACTCTCAACATTTAACACTTTATTTCCAACATTTCAGGATTTTTTTCAAAGTTTTGAACATTTTGACCTATTTTCCTCATAATATTGACTTTTCTTTTGTTTTGTGTCTCTTCTCTCTTAACCATCTGTCACTTTGACTTACCATCACCAGGTTGTGATTTTACTACTTTGACTTTTTACTTCAACATTTCTGTCACATAATAATTATTATTTAAAACATTTTAGCATTTCACTCCAAAAAATTTCAACATCTCTTTCACAGCTTTTACTTTTTTCTTAACATTTTGACTTTTTCTGAACTCTCAACACTTTCCCCCACATTTTTTTTAAATGTCTGTCGTGTAATTTTGACTTCTTTATTGTTTCAAAATGTAATTTTAACTTTTTACCCCAACATTTTGGACATTTGTCTTTAAACATTCAATTTGATTACATTCAAATTGCTATATTTGCATGAATGTGGGGCATTATTACCAAAGCATTTATTCAAATAATAAATTTAATTCTTACAATAATAGTAATAATAATAATAATACACATTTAGATTTTTTTTCTCATTTAAAAACAAATCTTTAAAAAATGTGACTGTCATCCTAATTTGGATGTAGAGCTTTCAACATTTTGGCTCTTTTGCTCACAGTATTAGGACCGATCAATGTGAACTTTTAGACTTTTCTCGAGTAATTTTGACCCTTGCCCTTTTTTCAACATTTTAACTTTTCTCTCTTTGCATTTGTAATTTTCTCTCATAATTTTAACATTAATTTCCTAGTTTTTTCCCCACTTTTTTTTTTATTTAATCCACGTTCCTGTAAATTCAGACAAAGTGAATGTCCTCTTGAATTGGATTTTAAAATGTTGTCAGATCCACATAATAAACTTCAGACTACATGACAAACCTCTGAACAGAAAAAAAAAATGTGAACAAAAGGATCCAGTGGTCAACATGCTCGTCACCCACCAGAGGAACCACAACAATCCAAACAGTACCTGATCCATTAACTGCTCACCACTGAGCACCGTTTGAACGTTTGACCTTCTAACACAGCTCATGACATTATGTTGACATTTAAAGTAATCCCTCCCACGGTTCTTAATCCCACTGGCCGTGGACTGGCCTGACCCATCCCTAGGAGCTGGAGCCCCTCATGCACTCAGCATACAGTGACAGAGACGGAGATGGACGGACGGACAGACAGACAGCCACGGCTCTGGTACCCTGGTAAGTCTATGAGCACCTCAGAGCTTAGAGAGGTTTGAAACATGCAGAGCTGAGGAGCAGAGGTTTGATGATGATGATGGAGCACAAAGTGAAGCATTAAACCACACACTGAGACTGGAACAGAAGCGCTTACATCTGTCTCTCTGATCAGGATTATGTTCCAGATCCGCATTGATTATTTTCTGAAAGGTGAATTCACAGCAATCTTTGGAAAACCTGAAGATGTACAGCTGGCCCGAGCTAAGCCACAGTCTCCGCCAAGGCTGCTCAAGAATTTTCAGACTTGATGTGAAAATTGTAAAAATTGCACAAAAATAAGTTCCTGTTTCTGTGCCAGGGTAACAAAGTCCAAACCCCAGTCAGAAAACATGGAGTCATCTGTTGATTTTATTTCGTATTTGAGGAAAACTCCTGTACACTGCCCGCGCTGCACTGAACTTTAAATTTGTGCAGAGAAGACTGTGCTCTTATCCCTTGTCACAGTTTGAGATTTCATATAGGACTGATCTGAAATTTTTCGTCAGTCTTGGTACTTAGAAAAACTTGAAATTGTTTGATGACTGGTCCAGCTTCAGAATCATCTACTCCTTTGAGAGAGACCTGAAATTTTTCTTTTTTCAAAGTATTTAATAAATATGCTGCAGTCTGGAGCACAAGTAAACACATTTTGCTTTTCTGGAAACCTCAGGAATAAACTTAGCATGAAAGTTCATTATCCACGGAAAAGGAGGCCCATAAGTTCCAAGAAAACAACGATAAGATTCATCACTGGAAATGTGTTCAAGAAAATAAATGACCTTTTTGTCTGCTCAGGGCTTCTGTACATCACAGTTTTAGCCTCGTTTTTCCCATTTTGACATGTTTGTGACCAGAGTTGGGCAAGGTGCTCAAAAATCATAAGACATTATGTATTACTCATTAAATGATAGTAAAGAGTATCCAAAGTCACCAATGACTTTACTTTAACTAATTACTTTTAAGTCACTTATTGCTTTGCATCTTCAGCATCTTTAAGTTGGAGTTTAGATGGACTGGGATGTTTTATGCATGGACAAACTTAAAATAAAGAGAATACATTGAGTACAGCTCACTCACTCTCATCCTGCATGCTGTGATGAGTTTAGGCTGTGAGTACAGATCACTGTGAAATCAGCCTACCAAAGACCAGAAGTAACCGAGTAAATAAATCTTACTTTGATTAGTAACTGTAATACGCTGCTAATTTTTGCTTGAAGATTGTAACACCTTACTTTACAAGTAATTCAAAAACTAGTTTTATTACCATAATATAGAACAAGTCACTGCCCAAATCTGACACACCAGACTGACTGTTCAATATATTTCACTAGTCCTTCTGGTAAAAGAGCCCATAGAAAGTGTATGGGGAGGGCAAGAACCTTTTGGAAAACTATATGGATGTGATTGGACCATCTTTCCATCAATCACATCCAGGGTGGGCTATTCAAATAGTGCAGCAAGTGGGAGCAACAGAAAACACTCTCTCCAAAACCGTGAAGCAAAAATGTCCTTTCTATAGAGAAGTTTGTAGAGTTATTTGTTTTTTTAGTTGATAAAGAAATGTGGTCAAGATCTGATAAAACTGCTACTGGAACTTTAGCATCTATGCTAATCCCTGTACACTGTTTGCAACCCAGTGGAAACAGGTCTGTGTACCACTTTTGGGTCCCAAACCACTGGTTAAGAACCACTGCGGTTGATCAAAATGGTATCAAAATGTGCTGAAGTTTTTTTAAACCTTTAAGCGTGATGCATTATCTGACCTTTACGGCAAAAATGTTCATTCTTACAAATTAACCCTTAAACATTTTAATTAGCAACATTAAAAAACAAGCTATATATATACTTTTTTTTTTTTTTTTTTTTGGTGGCAGGGTCTTAAGTTTGATCAGTGGCAATGGTCTGTTTTTTCAACACACTTGATAAATATGTATAAATAACATAAATTAAATATAAACTCACTGACCTCTGATAAACAATAAACAGGCTGAAACTCAAAGGCAAAAGTTGCTCTGAGTTACCTTCCTGCTGTAGTAAAGTACAAAAGTACAGTTAGAAGTCTGTAATTCACAGAGAAAATGAACACTTTTTTCTTTTATTTCTTGGACACTATATAAACTTTCATTAAAATAATTTTTGTTTTTAATAACTCGTGATCGATCATAGCATTGTACAGTTTTACCACTCAAATGGATTCATAGAGTATCATTCTTGTGATTCTCCTTGCTACGATAGAACATCAGTTCAGAGATCATAGTAAAACTCTATTCATGGATTAGTTTTTACAATTTTTTTTCTCAGTTGAATTAAATAACATTCATTCATAAACAGCTCAGCCTTCTTCTAGAGTATGCACACAGCTCTGGACTGAACTCACATGTTAAAGGTGATTTTTTTGTCACTGTTTCTGAAATCCTAATCAGAGACTCAAAGACCTCACACTCTAGGACCAATGACCACGAGAGTTTTTTTCTTCCTTTTTTTCAGCATTGCAAACCATGATCACATCGAAGAAAAGCCAAAGCAGGTTTATTCAAATTCAAATAATTCAGTACTGTCTATCAAACGTTAGGCTGGGTCTTAAAGTTTTAATCTCTGACATTTGACATTTATCAGTATAATGAAAAGAAAACCACATATTCTGTCATTACATATTTAAGAGTGCAAGGTTGCTATTGTACTGTTTTTTTTCTTGTACTGATAATATATCATCTTATTCTCTTTCATTTTCAGGACTGGTTGTTTTAGTTCAACAATTAAATAAAATTTCACTGAATTATGTTTCTGCTTTTCTTATTGCCTATTTTTTATTATTTCAGTCAGGTTATTTTAAATGGGTTTACTTTTATGTTTTGTCTTTTTAATCATCCACTAAAATATCTTATACCTAGTCATCTTAAACTTTACTTTGTAACAAAACTTCTTGTATTAAATCACAAAATCAGCATTTCCTCAGTTTGGCAGCACCTTTCTTGAAGATATTTTCTTTACCTCGTGCATGAATTGTTGTGTGGAATCAGTTTTTGGTAAATGTATTTTCATGGACTAACTAACATTATTTTTTTTTTAGAAGAGGTGGTTTAGAATTGAGTTGGATTGTCTTTCTTTTGCAATGTAATGTTCAAAAAGTGAACATTTGTGCAGGTCCTGTAAGGCAACCTTAAGGTGCAAAATTATAAGAATAATTTTGGTAATCATAAAGCACTATTTGAAAAGCACCAAGTCAAACACCAATTCACAGTTAATTATCTTATATTTTTAACCAGGTAAGTAGCATGTAAAACAAATTACATTATATTATAGAACTCATCTTTCGGAGATGATCAAGTGTTTATCAGGCATAAAGATACTTTGAGTTTGAGTTAAGGGTTATGATGGTTCTCTGCATTAACTGTATATATTGGTCCTTGTTTTCTTTGAACAATGGTAGACATTTTTGTTTGTGTAACAGACCAGAACAGATACAAAGTGATGAAATGAGAGGTACAAGATGACAACCCATTTATTTAGTAATACATTCTGCAAACTAGAATTTTTATTCAAACTTCAAAGGCTAAAAAATGAAAGAAAGGAGGCAAAGAAGGGGAGAAAATTCAAGGAGCGGGGAGAGAAATGCATCAATTCACAAGCTAGGAATGCAATTTGTTCAATCAACAACACAAATAGTACAATTTAGTTCAGGGAACAAAGCTTTTTTAAAACATTTTCTGAGTTTTTTTTAATCCTGCCATTCCTTTGGAGCTAGAACATAATACAAAATATACAGTTATTGAACTTTGTAAAATCACTCACAGAGGCCTCGGAGAAGCAATTGAATCAACATTGACAATATTTATCTACAGCACTCTAAAGCTATTCTTGAATGGAACCATAAATAGAGCAGACATGAATGTATGTATGCACTTTTCTGAATGCTTACGAGGTTACCATGTTAAAACACTTGCATTTGTTAAAAGTATGACATCATCCGCAGTGATAAAAATGAAATAAGCGTTCAAGACCGAGATTCAGAAAGGAAACACAGGGGGAGAAAAGTAGCATACAAACCAGCGATGGCTGAAAAGTTGTACCTTGTGAGAACCAGGACAAAGTCACTTTGTTGATAGCTTAAGTACCCTAACAGGGGGACAGTTCTCTTTCTCAAATCTGTAAGAGTGTAATGTCAGCAGCATCACTCCTCCTCGTAGTGTTTAGTCGAACAAGTACTTTAGGGGGCAACATGAGATTGGGTAAGGCAAATCGGTGAGCTTATTTATGAGCTGAAAAAGGTCAGCGAAGTGAGGCTCGGGTCGCCCTGTGAGGGGACAAGGAAAGCGCCACTGCTCAAAGGGTCACACAGTAAAAACGCCACAGCCAAGGTACATCAATATGTACAAGAGGGTGCAAGCATTTCAATCTCTTCTGCCAGGTAGTCCTCCATACAAGAATATACAGGATGCATTCCAGGCAACCAAAGGTAACTCTGTAAATAGCTTTAAAATCTTTTTTCTCTCTCTCTACAATAACAATTTTCTGGAAAAAAAAGAAAAAGCTGATTATACAGATGATCAGTGCATATGACTTTAGCGTCATTTAGTCACACATATCGCATTTCAAAACCCTGAACTCTCCATACAATTCTAGATTAGAGCTAAGTGAGCATCACACAGTTGGAGGAGGTGGTAGATTGACACAAAGGGAGAGTGTGTGTGTGCGTATGTGTGTGTGGGGAAGGGGTGGGGTCAGCTTATACCACAAGGCAAATGGACCATATTCCCATGGCAGCCATGTTTCTGTGGGGTCACTCAAAGGATGGGAAATTCTTGCTCTGTTGTCATGCCGTACAGCCATATTCCCCCTTATCTAAAATATAGATATCAAGATTTTGACGGCTGTTTCTAATCCCCTTTGACGGAGTGGAGCAGGAGTAAGTCTAAAACATTGACGTGAGTTAGCATGTTAGCACTTGTTGTTTCAACAGACAACAGTCAATGGGGTTTTATGATAGGTTTTGCCAGAACAAAACCTGTGACGAACACATGCAACATAAAATGCATCTGACATTGTCTCACTTTTGAATTTCAAAGCGTTATTGTGTTTTTGAATGGATGGTCACTAACAAACTGCTGACAAGGACTACAAAAATGGACAGGGACCCTGAAAGAATACTTTCTGATGATTTTTTTCAATGAACAATAATACATAGACCATAGCCACAGCCTTGAGGATGCACGTGATCAGTGCAAAATTAAACTCTCCAACAAGAGGTTTCAATGTGGCATATTACGTTGGAAGTGTGGCTGCTGCCAAGTCGAACTGCCATGTTGTGGTTTCACAATAGCTTGGTAATAGTTTTTGAGTCTGGCTGATTACTTTCACACTGTATCCTAATTATATGCGTTGCCTACGAGCACCAGTGACAAAATCTAGCCAATTACATGGAATCATATGTAAGTGTCCTAACTGCCCGCAAGCGACACAGCACAATGCTCCCCAACATTTTTCTCTCCGTTACACGTTGTGATGAAGATGATATGCAGGATATTGACAAGGTGCTGAAGGGATTTTCTTTGTCTTTTCTCACTCAGCAGAGTTTATCTGTTTAAATTAGCAGAGGTAGAGGAGCATTCATCTGTTCTATAAGTGAAATGATTTAATTTTACTTCCTCTACTGGAAGAGAAACTTTTAATTAGCTCACAGAGAGCTGTGTATTGACGAGTCAAGACTCCACTTCTTGTCAATAAAAAGCAAATCACGTCCACTTCTCTACCTGTACAATCAAAGCACTTTTACAATCAGAGATATAGAGTACAGAATTCAGTTTTTGACAGAAGCAGTGTGGACAGCAGGTGTGCGATGCTGCGTGAAGTGCTGCAACACTTGCGTTCAGCTAGGACACACAGTGTACACACATATTTATTTGCAACAGAAATCATTAACAGCAATGATCTAGGCACACAGTGAAGTAGGCTTTAAATCGAAGGAACCCGTAGGATGCTAACTCCTGGTTGGCCTACAGAAATAAATCATCTCCACACCACTCCTTTAGGAAGCAGCATGTTTCGTTTAGGTCTTTGCTTGTAAATGTAGTATTTCAAGAACACTTAAAGGAACTGTCAAATTTTGCCCAATAATTGTTTTGCAAATGATGTTCCTACATCAAATGTGAAGGTCATGGCTCATCATAATCATCCCTTTCTTGTAACTGAATGCTGTGAGGACTTTCTGTAAAATATTGCAACTACATCCTTTTATAAAACAAATATAAACTGATTTAATTTCCTTGGTCATATGTCAAGATCACCTGGTCTCATGATGATATCACAATAACATTTCAAGGGGTTTTCTTCAAACTTCGCACAGAAGTCCCCTTTTTGGAGGTCAGAGGTCAAGGTCAATGTGTCTGATAATTCTTCCTTGCTGGAGATGCAACATATCCGAAGTGCCTTCTTTCACTTTAAAATTTTTGAGCCTAGCTTGAGGAAGAATTAAATAGAATTTGGAGGTCCAAGATCATTGAGCATAACATGATCATGATCATCACATGCTTTTAACACGGTCATTAAGTCTCATGATCATTCCTTACATGTGAACATGCTAACTGAACTATATGATTAAAAGTCCAAGGTCAAAGTCAAGGTCTTCATGCTTCATGATCATTCCTCTTTGTGAATGCACTCTTAAAAATTCTGAGTCATATTTTCTTAAAAGTTTGTTCTAATGTTTATTCTGATATGAGAATAAATTCATCAGGAACAAGTGGAACAAGGAGTTCCTTTGAGGAACAAGTTTTAAGGGCATTTCTCATGATCATCCCATACTTGAAAACTGATACGGTAATTAGGGGCTATTTTCAAATAATGCACAAATGTCAACACTGACTCTAGGACTGAGGGATGAGCAGATGAGAGATTAAAGGTCATGATTAAGGTCAGAGGGCCTCAGCATCATCCCCTGATGTGAACATGATATCTGCAGGATTTTTGAGCAATTTGTGTCAATCTTTGCATATGAGCACTGACAAACCGATGGACTGATGCGATTTTGGACCTCAAATGTGAAGTTCTCTGAGACTTGTTATCATCCCTTGCTTGTCAATGCGATACCTCAGCAGCACTTACAGAGAATTTCTTTAAACTTAGCTCAAATGTACACACTGACTCAAGGACAAACATATCATTTTTTCAAGATACAGGTTAAAGGGCACTGGACCTCGTGATCACCCCTTGACCTAAGCATGAGACCTTGCTTGTGGACGCGATACCTCAGTAACACTTAGAAGGACTCTCTTCATACTTGGAACAAATGTTCACTCTGACTCTAGGATGAACTGCTTAGATTTTAGACTTCAAAGGTTAAACTCTTGGGACTCATATTCATCCCTTGCTTTTAAGATTTTGTCAAATCGCACAACTGCCAACACTACCTCAGCCTTTTTTTATCTTTCACTGTATTTTTACTGTCTAGCGAACGTACTGAGGCATAACAGCCAAAAATTAGTTCTACTTTGACATGGTAAGTGGTCGAAATGAATTTTCTTCGCATCATTCTTAAATCAGGAAAAAAAAAATGAAAACAGCTGTCAGAATCTTGAGGTCCACATAAAAAGACCCAGGGTTAAACCACGAGACATGATTACAATGTCAGAGTTAACCAAGCTAAACATACACAGACAGAAACATGGCTGCAATGGAAATACGGTCCATAGTGTTTCTAATTACTAATTTCATTACTTGTTTGTTAGATTCAGCACAATTCAGTCAAATACTGTACATGAGCGCAGGAGCATCTCACTCAAATAGATCAGTGTTACAAATCATCAAAAGGGAGAACCACAAAACTCATTAAAGTCTGCACACATGAACTGCTTTCTGAACAGTTTGGATCTACACAACAGAAGACAAAACATTTCCTATAAATGCCATCATGAGGTATTTCAGTTCAAACAAATTCAAACAAGGTGAATAGATGCTTGAGATCTTGTTTTCTTTGTTCTATTTTTTTTTCATCGGGAGAGGGGAGGAAACAGGGTTGCAACAGTAACTTACAAAATTCAAATAAAACATCAAAATGTGATCAATCAAAGCCAAGCCACATTTGATTTCTGTTAACATTCCAGCTACAGCGATTCTGAACATTAAGAAAAGGCTTTTCCCTACATTTTTCAATCTTCTGAGTTAGTGGGTTAAGAAATGTGTCAATAACCAGCATTGTTTCAAGAGCCACTTCCTGATTTTATTACATTTTTGGGCTGATGGAGAAAGCCAAGAAGTGATGTGGTTGAAAATGGCCTCCTGACGCAAAAAAATATTATTTGCTCCAAAGAGAACAGCTCGAAATGTGTTAGGTGACGATATCTGAGATAATTAAGAAAACAAGCTCAAAATGAAACTGCTGCCAGATCATTTGTATAAAAAATATAATAAATGACAAAAATATAAAGCTTCAACATGTTGAATAAACCAACATTAAGAGTTTTAGTTAAAAGGGAACAAATCACTGTTAAAAAAGGGGTTACAAGCCAAAACCTGTTGAAACTGGATAATAAATTACTTTTATGCAGTTGTCTTGATGCAGCGGAGGAGAGTTTTGGTCAGGCATGAGACAAAATTAGGATTTTCTTTTATCGTACTCGTCATGAAAAAATTCAATATGACAAGAATTTTTTTTTTTAAGAATTGAGTCAGAGTATGCAACAATTACGTGAATAAAGTCAAAACGATGAACAAAACAGGAAATACTCAACAGATAAAAAATATACTCTCAAGAATTAACTTGAATATGGAGAAGAGTCAAAACTGTTTTTCTACTCTATATTTGATATTTCAGCATTATCCACAGAGTTAATGTTTTTCTTGTCATTTTAACTTTTTTTCCTCACTGTTTCCAAATTTTTCCTGTAGGGGAATACTTTAAAAAATATACTTATATTTCTCTCATACTTTCTCCACACTGACCCTAATTAGTTTCCACACATCAAAATTAAATTTGAATGATAAAGGATATAAACTATTTAGATGCACATACACACAAAATAAAATTTCCAGCGTATATATTTGAAGCTTTAACAGGAAATCATCAAACTAATTAAGGTCACATTTATAGATGCTGAAGTTTAAAGGTACTCTCAGGAGTTTTTACTCTAATAACTTGGTCGGGTCAACATGCATTTATTTTCTTCCTAATTACTTTTTTGTGCATTCCTTATGTTTTTAAAAAAAGCATTAAAAAACCTGCACAGAAGCCTGTCATTTTAACCTTTCTATTTTGTTCAACATTTTAATGGCAATGAGTCTGCATGCCAGTCTGTCTTGAATGTTTATGCTAGCAAAAGGAAGAGGTGCTGGTTAAAATATACCCACAGTGCCCCAAGTGGTCAAAACTCTGTTGAGTACCTTTAAATTCAGGAATAAATAGAAAAATTAAGTTAATTTAAATCTCATATAGTTAACCCTTTAAGACACTTCACACTAAACAATGTGGTGTTTTTTTAGTAAAGACTTTACAATCACTTAACTGGAGTGGTCTTTGGCCTTTTTGCCACAAGAGCAGATAAGAGAGCAGCGAATCGAGGGATTAAGTATTCAAGGGAAAGTTAATATCTAATTTTTGTTTAAGATTTATTAAGAAGCTACCCACCACACAGCTAAATGTGGTGAAAAAAGTAGGATTGTCAATTTAATTTAATTAGACTTACACACTTTTATACATCTCCATTTTGTCAGGGTAACCCACATTTGATAAGATGGGAAATATTTGTTTGCCAAAGCATTCACGGTTTAACCACGCCATCCCAACACAAACCTAATCACATTTCCTTCCACAGCAAAAAAAAAAAAAAAAAAAAAAACTAGCTCAAGGGACATGATTTATTCCTTGAAAGTGTGAGTCAAAATATATATACAGACAACAATTCCCCCCAATTTCCCAACAATGCAACTTTGAATGAAAAAAAAAATCTTTGTTTTGCAGAAAAAACAGCTGTATGTGAAAACTGATTTAGTTGGTATGGAGGAGTACTTGGGTCAGGCACTGGGGAAAAATGAGAGGGGAAGCATTTTACTTTAACTACACACTAAAAAAAAAGTCAAAATGACGAGAATAAAGTTAAACTAAAAGATATAAGTCCTGTGTTTCCCACTGATTCTTTACATGGTGGTGATGCAGGTTTCATTCTGCAGCTTTATTTGTGTTTCTGCTCTCTTGACAGTATTCATCAATAATACACTTCATAAAGATGCTCAAACATCAGATGCAGTTCCAAATGCTTTACCCAATATTCTGCAATCATAGCAGGTGAGCTGCATGTGTGAAGGCTTTTTGTCAGTGAGGTAGTGTTACAACCATCATCCTAGACTGCAAGAGTTCATTATATAAGCAACAGGAAGAAGCTGAGAAAAATGTGAAAACAAAAGCATCCAAAGCCTCATTTTTAACAATCAACTGATGCATTTACAGAGGGGACATATTAGTGGACGTCTCTCTTGCGCATGTCAACGGTGATTATTTACAAAGTTAGTGGGAACAAAAATAAACTGGGGGACTAATTCTTGGGTTTCCCACCCTTGATTGGGAAACAAAGACATTAAATAGACAAAAACTTAAATTGTTTAAATGTTTGTTATACTGCAGAATTACAGTTTAATGTGAGCCTAAATTTTCACAACCAAGCTGAAATAGGTCTTATGTTTTCTACAGAGAGACAGTATGTCAAGAACAAAATAACATAAGCAAAGCTGAAATACCATTTTGAGAATAAAACTGAAATGTTTAGAAGAAAAGTCAAAACTGTATTTCAACCTTGACTTTTGACATTTAAATTTTTATTCTTGAGATTGTATATCAACATTTTGACTTTTTTTCAGAGTGCATGAAAAAATATTTCTCTTTATTTCTTTCTCCTGTCTTGCCCTCATACTCCTCTGTAGATTTAGTTGGTAACTATTGAAAGTGGGAAAAATCAACAAAAAAACAAATTCTGAACAGTAGCAGTAAACTGTGCTGTGTTCAGGTCTGTGGGAATAAAATGACGCCCTTCAGTGAGTAAAGGATTTGTTCTTGGTTTGAATGTCCGAATAAAGACAGTAAAAAAACAAATGTTTTAGGATAAGGAGTTCCTCCTGTTGTGAATTCTCTTAAAATAATCAGTGCCTAATCTGTTAGTCAAAAGGTAGAGGTTAAAAAAAAAATCTATCTGTACCACACACAAAAAATGAATTCCTTTAAAAACAAAAACTTGGCATGGGCTGTTAGAGAGCTGATAAATAATTAATGAAAATAAATCATATGGCACCCACAGCGGGAAATGAGAAGAATTTTAAAACTGGTATTAAAATATGACACATTAGATAAGTAAACTAGCCAAGCAGCGACTAGCTGCAAACCGTTACTGGTACAGACGGGTAAATTAAACAACTTGTGAGAGTTTAACTGTGTTGAAAGCTTTAGTTGTTCAAACAGCATTATAGCAGGTAAACTCTGGTATCTAACGTGGTCAGGAATGAGATGTTAGCAGATAAAGTATAGAGTTGATATCTAAGGTTGTTTTGGGGAGATAATGGGTTAGTATTTCCCTTAAACTGCAGCCTTGTCTGTTGCCTGAACTGCCTTCACTAATTTAAACCTGCCTCAACACGAACACGCGTGCGCGCATACAAACACTTGAGCACCCACGCACGCTTGCAGCTATCTATTGCACAAGCAAATGTGTTAACAGGGGTCTTTTTTTAATTGGATTGCTTGAAATGAAAACTTTCACTTCACACTTTGAGGAAAAAAAAAACTCTGCCAGGCATGTACAGAAAATCACTTACAAAAATAAAATACAATAAAAAAGCATAGGGAAAAATAATTAGGATTTAAATGGTTTGATATAGAGAGCTTACTGTGCTGTCAACTATACAATTTACCCGTTTCTTAAAAAGGAGCATAGACCAACTGAAGGAAGAAAAAAAAATAAAATAAAGAGAAGTAAAAAGCGCAGAGACATTGTTGTGCCTGGAGGACAAGCAGAAATATTCACTGAATAGACATTTTGTTACAATTCCAGAAGAGCAGGAAAAAGGCAGATAGTGCATAAAAAGGTTCTCTTTTTCATTTCTTTCATTTTTTAACTTAAAATCAAGCTGCATTAAATACAGGCTGTTTGTACAGGACAATTGCACTTCACAAAAACAGAAATATACAAACACACACAAGGAAATGTGAATCAAATTAATTACAGCAACAAAAAAAATCACTACTTAAGCTGATTATTTAACAAAAAGAAAAGAAGACCTTATGGACTCACTTGTTATGGGTTACTTTAGAGGAGAGTATTAAGATGGGTGAACATAAAGGGGAGACGAGACAGCGGGGATCCTGAACTCCAGAGTGGACTGGTGCTGCACTATTCCAGGTTTGTGTGCATGCAACTCCTCTTCCTCCTCCCTCTTCTCCTCCTCCTCCTCCTCTTCCTCCTCCTCCCGTGAAATTCCCTTC